>JAMKCH010003767.1:0-40790 GCA_023653785.1 Ophioderma brevispina
TACTCAATTCTAGCTGTGCCTTCCATAGGGTGTAAGAGACACTCGTCTATTTTTCCCACAAGGAAATCAGAAAGAATGTTTTGTCAGATACGCAGGTGAAGTCAAAAGTCATTTGATGTCATTAATAGTCAAATTACTAATACAGAAAAGATTAAATTCAGCCTAACCCCTTGGGTGAATAAGAAGGACCTGCTCTTCCTTCCACATAGAATGACCAATTCTTGTGACACTTAAGTGGCATCTTTGAGTTTTCAGGAGCAGTGAAAGAATGTTTTACGAGATATGCAGGTGAATTCAAAGTTCATATGAGGCCATTAGTGGTCAATTCACTATCTCTTCAAGTTGATCCATTCAGAAGAATTTCTCTGAGCCCAGCAAAAACATACTGTAAACTTATTATTCGCCAATTTTTGCAACTCTTTGGAACTGCATACTGTGCATTGAAGGTTTGTTGGAACTCGTCTGCCGAGTGAAATCCTGTGTGATCCAAATGTATCAGATTGTGACAACAGCACATTAATGTGAATGTAGGCTTGCTAGAAATAAGAAATGAACTTTGGAAATGCCTGCAGATGACTTGGTGGACTCAAAATATTTTTTCACCAATATTGAAAATTAACTTTTGTGGAAAAACTCATCCAAAAACGTCTATAGTGCACAAAGTGGTATTGACACTTGTTGCTGCTGTCACAAAGTAGTACAAAGTAGCTTCTATCTAAATTGGCTGTAATCAGTTTGGTCAAGTCAGGGGAAATTCAGGACATCCCTGACCCAATACCAGCCTTGTTATTGCACCAACGGAGGTAACACATCAAACAACGATCCCCTCTCATAACCGGTCTTACCGCCAATTAGTGTCCTTAATTCGCATGAACTCGTCAAAGATTTTACTTGTCATGTCTTGAAGTTACGTTTGTGACAAAAGAAAGTGGACAGACATTTGAGTTGCTAGAAACTTTTGTTTGGAGATTGATAATGCATTAGTATAAAGATACAGAGAAAATTGATTTGATAATTATTTTAAATAAGGCTAGCGTTTTGAAAAAAATGTGGAAAAATCACACTGCTAACCCTCCAACTGTGAAATCACTTGCAAGACTGGAAATTTACCTACATTCATGATAACTTTTTATGTCTTATTGGTATCTCATCCTTGTAACAATTAGGTAGCACAAAGTTAAACAAAATAACTTTAGCAGCCCTTGACCTAAATGTCTCTTTGGTAAGCAAAATTTGAAATTACTTGGTAGTGGTAATTATTACAGATTAAATTATACTCACTTCGGTATGTCAGTTTGATTATTTTTAGCCAATTTTGTGAGAACTGAAGAATTGTAGGAAAAAAGGAACCAACAATGGTTGTGATTGCTAGTAAGTAATACTGATTGCATGATATTGGTTTGCTGCAGGTAGTTGGTCCTCATGTATGCTCAAACTTTTCTGCAATACAAGTTCGCACATGCATTAGTGCTTGCACCATGTGCGCACATGCACGCACGCGTGCATGCACACGCGCACACTCCCACCTACATGTATGCATGCACACACACACACACACGCACATGTACACACACAGATGTGTATATACACACATACACCCTCATGCACACAATTTGTAAACCAGCCTTGGAATTAACTGATGATGAGATATCCTATAAAATGAAAGCAGTGATTGAAATCAGTAAATTAGTGGAGACTAGAAAAAATCTTTGAGCTGATTTTCTGAAGATTTAAAATAAATAAAACCAAGCAAAGCATATCCAAAACAAACTGCAACCTTGTTTTGTAAGCCAACCTGGAACACGGTGAACCTCGCTGACACCTCAGGGTATTGCGGTAATTATGACAAGCAAGTAAGAAGAAGGGGGATAATTTTAGACCGATCGGACATTTCTAAGGATATGACGGGAAATTGCTTCAACCCTAGTGTTATTACTGAGCACTTCCAGGTGTTGATGGCAATCTAACCCGATTCTGGAAAGGTTTTAAGGTGGTTGCTCTGACTTGGCAGTATCTTGGCAAAGTTATAAACCAGGAAAACTGAGGGATATACCATTAGATTTCAAGGAAATCTGAGTAGATTTTAAGGGGAAAATGGTCCTAGTATCTGGGAAAAAATAAAAAAGACCCACTTGGCACTGGGAAATATAAATAAATTGATGAAGGTGATTTTTTTACAGGAGTGAAAACATTTTCAGATTGGCAACAAACAAATGTCCTAAACTACCTACGCCTTTGAAATCTAATGGTACATCCCTAAGAGTTGAGCCATTGGAAGTGTGCTGTTATGCCTATTGTATGTATATCTTTATAGTTTTCTTCAATGTGTTTGAAATGTAAACTGTGAAATCCAGGGTTGTAAAAGAAAAGGTGACCTCTGTCAGAACTGTGAAAATGCTATTTAGAATATATAAATATCAACCTAACAAACTCCAGCAACAGTTAAAATCTGATAGTGACATCTCTAAGAAAGCACAGATTTCCATAAATCCCTTCCTTGGTCAACACACTGCCAGATGTAGCAGAGGGTACCACGAATGAACGATAAGCCCGGGGGGGCCACTCGTATTCAAAGGTGGATATGATGCGTGAACAAGAAAACGCGTAAAAAGGGTCTCTTTTTTCCAACAGGCGATGTACACGCGTACATTGATTAGGGTGTCAAAAACAGCAAAATATGTAAAAAAGGGTATGTTTTTTTTCGTAACCCTGAAATTGTGATGTACGCGAGATCAAAATCATCAAAAATATTGTAATTTGGAAGTAACGCAACATGACCAAAGCCAGATAATAAGGTTACATTATCAACACAATGCGTTGATTACTTGTTTACTGACAAAAAGATTTGTTTATGGTAGCAAAAACAGACAAAAATGCTTGTTTAGGGTATGATTTTAGTCGGTGGAAATACTTGTTTAGGGTGCATTTCGGAAGGCCATGTTTACGCATCATATCCACCTTTTAATACATTTGGCCCCCCCGGGACGATAAGAACTAAAGCCTCTAAAATATCTGTGCTAAGATATTGGGATTTGTGATTGGTCAATGATAACTCGCCTGATTATGCACATTTTGTGTATGAACTTCATGGGGATATTTCAATCTGTGTTGATGTTTGAGAGCTAAAAACACAATTATGTAAGCCCCATAGACTACTGTGTAAAATTAATATTGGTTGACCAAAATTGGGCACATTTTTTCGCTCATAACACCCAAACCAGAGAGTAGCCTTATGATTTCAGGGCAAATGAGAAAAATAATAGCTTTCTTCATACGTCAAAATTTTGACCACTTTGGGAAAATCTGGGGTCCTGGGAAGTTGGAAATGAGGCTATTTAGCGATCGGGCAATGGATCTGCAAGCGCAAAATAAAAGAATATTAGATTTTGTCAATTTCTCCAAAAATTAAACATTATTGCCTAAATGGAAATACCTTGAACATTTAAAGAATGCTCCAAATAGGCAAGGCATTACTTAAATGGTATTGCTAGGACAGTTGATGAGTAATTTAAGCAAGATAAATTTACTCTGGATTAGTTACCGTAAATCTTAAGGAACTCAAATGAATCAGCAGTGGTGATTTTTCTGTTTGTTGATTGAATCTTTCAAACCACCTTAAAAGGGGGGATGGTAAGTCCTAAGGGTGTCAACTTTGACAGCCGATACTAGTGACTTGTGATGTTTTGGGACGTGATTATAAGGAGAGGGAGGGTCGAATTGTTAGAATGCTGGTATCAACACTTCTGGCGTAAGATTACTTAGTAGCGCTCGATTATTTGCATATGGAGAGCCACGAAGGAAGCCAATTTTGGTTACTATGATGAGTTTAATTGGAACTACTGGTAATATACTAATAATCTATGACATCGTCACCATTGTGGGGTATTATCTTCATATTTTTTGCAATTGGTTAGGTGGGCATGGAGGTGTAAAAAAACCGTAATGATTAATAAACATGTTTTTGTGGCTGATGGGGTTTCTGATGGGTCTGTTACGTGACGTCTAATGTGATTACAAGATGTCACATATACAATGAAAAAGTGTGGGGTGGAACATTACCCAGGGGGGGAATCTCACATTTGGTGTGGATATGTACCTGTTGCCCCGAGTCCAAGTGAGCCATGTCCTTATTTCCAAGACAACTAGTTCTCAAATATGATGTAGCCAGAGGTGGCACTTCCGACCGTTCCACCACAATCCTCATTTCCCTGTCCAGTGTCTGTGCATTGCCGCTCCAACAGCGGGCAACCAATAGATGTCCACATCTGTGGTGCGAGTGAGTGAGTGAGTGTTAAAAGCAAGATTGCCACTTTTGACTAACCTTTCCTATGCTATTATAAAGACCCCCAAAAAAGTAGCAGCATGTCTAAATACCGCCCAGAATTGACAACCTTGGTCTTTGCACGAAAACATGGAAATTATATCAATAGTTCGTTTTCTCCTATTTGATACCCTTTTTGCCCCATTGTGATCAATATGACCAACCCAATACCCTGATAAAAAATCTCGCACCTTTGCAGTAAAGTTTTGCAAGTAAGGTAGAGCCATATTGGATTGTCATTCAGTGCAAGACAGCATTCTTCCTGTGAAGGCTGGTGATGTGGTCACTAAATGCATGGCCTGATGCATGGTTGTGTATTGTAAGCTTGTAATAATGTCTTTTAGTTTGCGACATTGAAAATGTGACACATTTCGTAAAATGACATTGTGTTGGCGATATTGATCACAATTGAGTAAGAAAAGTTGTCAACTTGCGAACAAAACAGACTATGATATCATTTTATGTTTTTGGTGCATAGACCAATGTTGGAACTTATGGGGTATTTAGACATGGCTGCGTTACTTTTTGGGGGTCCTTTATGATTTCTTTCACATGTTAAAATGCTTGCTTTCCTCTGGTTAAAAGGAAGATATTTTAGATAACTTACAATAAAACCCTACCATCATGACGGAGGAATTGTGATCTGTCAGAATCATTTAAGACCTTACTATAATCCCGAAAATCAGAGCTTTCGGGTTGTAGAATGTGTCAAATTTCAGTGGGAGCTCCATTCTTTTCTGGAAGCTGAAGCTGATTTTTCACAAGAATCTGGCTATATTGATCATCCTTTCTTGAGAAAGTGGAGGTGATTATTGAGATAACTTTTTGAAATGGTATAAATGGATGTTCTATTTTTCGCATTTTTCTTTTACAGCTCTGTCTGTCCCATGGGGGAAAAAATGTGACACTGTAATTTGTTGAACATAACATATTAACTTTTTGTCTTGTCTGTTTCCTTTTATCTTATGCAGCGGGGCCACCCCCCCAAACCAAAAAAAAAACATCGCTCTTGGGATCCGGTTTGGATACTCTCAGAGGCATATCATGGACTTCAATAGGAACGAAGAGCACAGGGAGTTGTGGTGATTGTGACTTTCTTTTAACTCACTGGATGCGTCTACCTTATTTAGTGTCTCAGATCGCTTTCTTAAGCAAGATTTTTAAGAGCTCCCTCATTTTCAAAATATGAGATTTTTGCACAGTGTGTGGAATATCTAGTGTAAAGTACCTGTGACAGTAAATACCAAAAGTACATTTGTCATAAAAGTGATTTGGAAAAGTAGAATCAAGTGACCAGATTGTAATATAACGGTGGAGCTGAAATGACAAAATATCTGTCCGTCGATCTATAAAACACCAAATCTATGTCCGTTGATTATAAAATAATGCCACCTCACAAAAATGACCTCTCACATGGACTTGCGAACCAATGCGAAATCATACACATTTTCCGGATATTTTGAGCCTTACATTCACAGGCAAGTTACTAGTCAATTCCAATGCAACTTGCCAAAAATCAATTTTTGAGGAAATTGGGAGTGATATTAAAGTGCCATTTGATTTGACCAATTTAAAGTAGTATCAGTCCACTTCTTAACAAAATGGTGCTGAGTGGCTCAATAAATGACAAAACCTTCCTTGCAGCCAATCGGGCCGGTATAGTTCTCATGGGGGTAAGGATGTGCAGATTGTAACAAGATGTCTTGTCCTAGACGAGTTACACCTGAGAAAGAGGAGAGAAAAGAAATGTTACCAAAATAGTTTTGTAGAAAAACCGACGGTAATATCACTAGGATGTGAAGAAAAGAAGTGAGGAGTTATTTTGTTGAGAAAGAAGACCAAGGACAGTTTGTAAATTCTATTCAGATCCCAAAATTATTGTGGAACTAATTTTCCCAGATATTAAAATAATATCCCCAATTTTTTCCAAATGAAACCCAGCCCGAATTGGATCCTTATGGTAGTCATTTTTCTCAAAACTGGACCAAAATATGGAATTTAAATTTTATCCCCAGTTAGGTCCAAATAGGTGGTAACTATCCTTGGTTATTAAAAAACTTCCGCTGTCCTTTTTGGTATTCTTCGTTAATTAGAAGAAAATTAGTGCGGTATTTTATTGAACAGGATTGGTGGCATTTAACTGTAACGCCACACCCGTTTTTAGCCTAGGGTGACGGAATAGGGGAATAGGGAAGCAAAAAAGTAGGAGATTGGGCGTGGGGCCCTTTGCGCGCACCTATGTCTGTGTTTGATGATTGCAATCACACCATCGCACTTAGGCCTAAAAAAAAAAATTTTTTGATTGGCAGTAACCCGACCGACCCTATTTTTATCGCCGACCCAAATATTTTAATTTTTTGTGGTCGAAAAACGCTGTGAAATGCAAAAACAGGAATTTAATGAAGTCATACTTCGGTACTCTAAGGATTGCAGGACATTCAAAAACAACAAATAAAAAGATTTGTGTTACAGAAAAAGTTGAAGAGGTGCATTGTTTTTGTATGTGTGTTCATATATTTTGTGTTTGGTATGGGACACATAAAAAAAAAAAAACCCGACATACCTACCCTATTTTTTTCTGTTTGTGACGCATCAAAATTTTTTTTTAGCCTTAGGCATTTTTTTAACTCGTGCTGTGGTGTTGTGAGATTTCACAGGGGTAAATGAGAAAAATCAGTGGCGTTCTTCTGATATCAAAATGTTGACCACTTCCGGGGAAAATCTGGGAATTCGGGGTCATGTGGGGACGAGGCTAATGAGCGAGGGCACCAGGGCCTTTTAAAAAGGCTTGCTTTCCTTCCTTGGGATTTTTTAAAAAAATAGGGGGAAAATTTGTTATCTATACAGGAACGTCTAGACGCTAACCTAGAATCCCGAAAATCCGACCTATTGGCGTTGTAAATGTCAGATTTCAGGGGAGCAATATAAGAGAGAGCCTTTTTTTTGAATTTTTGAAAAGGCACTGATTTTTAACAAAAAAGCTTGGCCGGATATTCTCCAAATAGATTAATTTCTGAAAAAGACCATACTCTTTTAAAGGCTTTTACAAAAATTAATGTTTTCTTTAGGGGTGGTGGGACAAGTTCTTGTCAAGAAATGTCTCGGGCCAGTGATGATGTCAAATATGCACTTGTGTCTATATATGTTGTATGTGTTACACATTTCACTCTTCCTGGATGTCGTTGACATTGAGTGTATGAGGAGCGGAAGGTCAAAGGGAACATGTTGATGGAGTTTTTGTTGAATCTAGCTGTAACTCTGAACTGTATAACAGGGAAATTCAATTTTCACAACAACCAATTGTAATCTGAAAAAATAAGCCAATTATTAGTGCAGCTTGGTTTAAGTATTTTTCAAACCCACCTTACATTATTTCATAATTTGAGGAAGAATGCGGAAAATTTTATTTTTATATGGCAATTCTTGACTGTAAAGCTGCTTTGAAACTAAAAACAATATGGTGTGTTCGTACTTAATCAGTAGTTGTTGGTGGAAGCTAGTCTCTCAAACATGCTTATGAACCAAGTGTATAACAAATGCATGGCACGAAAAGTTTGTGTTTGTACAAGGCTAAGCATGGCCACCTCGGCAATGGAATATTTAAATCAGTCCGATAGGGCATTCTACATCTAAAGCAGGCATAGTATTTAGTGGTTGTAAGGTTCAGGAGAGTGCAGTAGGTTATGCTTCTCCCTCCGTCTAAACATTTTCACTTTTTGGATGACTAATTGAGAGAAATATTTAGAGGGAAAGGAGACATGGCTACGAGGCAGTGGTGTTTTCCTCTTGGCGTGCAAAATGCCAAATAAATATAAAGAACGCCATTGCTATAAAATTTCAAAATGACTTGGCCAAAGTGGACTTTGACATGAACCAAGACCAACAGGCAGATTGAGGGGGCATGTAGCTCATTCTAATCAGGCCGGCGTAGGAGGAAGTGTTCTGCCTTGGTGAGTTGGGTGCAGTGGCTGTTTCAGGGTAAAATCTGCACCATGCCTGTAAAAGATTTAGGTAAATGTTTTCACAGGGGAGGAGGTGGATTTCAAGTGGAATAGCAAATTTGGTATTAGATTTTAAGTCTTTCCACAGGGGGCAGGCCCGTACGCAGGGGGGGTGCGGTCGCACCCCCCCCAAACTTTGACAAAAGGGGCAAAAGGTCCACTTTTGCTGATTTTTTTTTGAAAAAAAGGCCAAATTAGAGAAAATTTTGACAGAAAAAAAAAAGAAAAGTAGACTTTTTGGTTTTTGAGTAAATGCTCAAAAAGTCCACAAAAGGATGTTTTTAGGGGGTTAGTCCACCTTTAGCAAAAAAAAGGTCCAAAATTTTTGAAAAAAAGAAAGAAGTCCACTTTTTCGAGTCCCGCACCCCCCCAAAAAGAAATCCTGAGTACGGCCCTGACAGGGGGAGTATAGATTCTAAATAGACTAGCCCATTGGATAACTCCATTTGAAATACACACCCCTCTGTGGCAGATTCAGGTAGTCTTTCACAGGGGGAGTATGTGATTCAAATGGAATAGCCTATTGGATAATTCCATTTGAAATGTCCATCCAGGCTGAGCTACAAGGTAATGTATTAGTATTTCAAATGGAATTATCCAATAGGCTATTCCATTTGAAACACGCACCCCTTCTGTGGTAAATTTAGGTAAAGTGTTTCACAGGGGGAGTATGTGTTCTAAATGAATTGGTGTTAGAGAGGAGATGCTACTTACAACCAACCAAACAGCAACATTTGCACATTACAGCTTTTAATATATCTTCCTTTCTGTGAGCACTTCCAATTTTTGACA
Organism: Ophioderma brevispina; assembly: GCA_023653785.1. Classification (NCBI taxonomy): domain Eukaryota; kingdom Metazoa; phylum Echinodermata; class Ophiuroidea; order Amphilepidida; family Ophiodermatidae; genus Ophioderma; species Ophioderma brevispina. The sequence continues at coordinate 9,115 of JAMKCH010003767.1, forward strand.
AATCAATGCCATTGACAAATTGTTTTAAGTGCAAAGGGAAGTTTTGGTGAAAAAGGAAAAGTTGATTGACTTAACAGTAGTTCTGTTTGTTACGGGATGTGTCGATTTGATAATAATCGTGTTAAGCTCCGAAAATGGCCTTGTGCCAACGTCGCTGTGAGCTGTTGTTGCTACATTCTTCGTTTTCATATCTGCTGATGTCGGTGACATGGGTTTTATGTGCAGAGGGAAGCACATTGATTTGAACATGTTGATTGAACGCTTGATTTGGCAGTACTTGTGCTGGTGTGCGAAGGGAGACATTGAATTAGTAATGAGATTGGCATGTCGTCTTTATACTTGGCACCCGGTGGCAGAAGTCGAAAAATGATTCCAATTTTCTTGCATGTTTTAATACAGTGAAGGTGGGTCCATACTTCATCGGCAGATAAATGCAGACGTTAACTTTTGAACATACTTTTAAACAATGCGTATGTTCATACATGTGGCGCGCAAAAAGACTAGTACCGGCAGACATCTGGTGATGAAGTATGAACCCACCATTAGAAACCAAATGTGGTGTTCTAAAATATGATCGTAATCGAGATTAATTTAAGGCCCATTTAGGAAAACACAAGTGTTTAACTGTCCATCCACACTAGACACTCGGGGGAAATATAGTAGATTTTGGTTTATTCCAGAAACCTGCAAATCAGAAGCTATTTTTTTTTTTTAAATCGTTCTTTGCAGTGATTTTGTATGTGATGGACCTTAACACTGTCAATACCTCCAATCAAGCCTCACGTCTTTCATCCCGACCACCGAACCCTGGGAATATTTCTTGCAGCGATAATGTTCTGCATCACTGGACTGTAGCAGGAAAACTTATATGCTATAATGAACAATTTCCCCTGTGATGGTCCTCTGTCATGGCATTATATTGGCATGGGCTAGCTATCCACTGTCCAGGGTTTCTGAATTCATGGTCACATTATTAGCGGTGGACCTTAAAGGTGATTTTGTGGTCCACAGCCTTATCCCCCAACTTATGTGAAAAAATGTTTGGTTTTTGTATCATTTAACCATTGGCTTAAAGATGTATTTTGTGATTCCAATACCTTCTGTTTCATAAGCTTATTCACAAAATTTTAGCGGATTGCTGTCTTGTGGTTTTGTGTTATGAGCAATTCCTTGTTTCCCACGGTCCCATAATTTGTCTGTAAACGGATAGAAAATATAAAATTGCGAATTTCTTACAGATATGACCGAATTTGCACGTAAGATTAGGTACACATGGATTACTAAGGCTACCTGTTAAGATGATATAAAAATCTCAACTTATTTGAGGTAAGTTGGGGGACGAGGTTGTGGATCACGAAATACCCCTTTAAGTATTGTAATCGAATTATCATCTCTGTGAAATTTGCAATTTTGTATTTTCTGTCTGTAAAAAGACATAAATGACATATTGGAATCGACTCAAAATTGGTTGTCGCTGCACTTGTCACTTCAGGGAAGGTGGCTGGTGGAAGGAGAAGTTGCTAAAATTTGGGAGGAGCTTTTCTGGAAAGATATTCTAGTGAACCCATTAAATAAGCAGGAGGGGTTGAATGAACACAAGGCAACCTTTACTTATCACAACAGTGTACTGTACAAGTGTACTTGTGTACTGTATATTGTCGTAAGTTGGATTATAGAGGTAACTATCTGTAGGAGATTTAGTAAACAGTTTTTAATAAGGGGAGAGAGGGAAAGGGAGGAGGAAAAAGAAAGGGAGATGAAGGGAGGTAAATGAGGAAGGGGAATGAAGAGGAAAAGAAAGGCAAGATGGTGGAAGGGGAATGAGGAAGAGGAGGGGAAGGGGTAAAAGGGGCGAGATGGTAGAAGTAGGATGATGAAGAGGAGAAGGGCAAAGGAGGGGCGATATAGTAATGGGTATATAATAGGATAAATGAATGAAATGGAAAAGTTATGACAAAGTTATTTCTCTTTCTATATACTAGACAACCAATCCAGCATGTACTATGTCTGAAGAGTGTGACGTCTATTGCATTGCATACAGTCGGAACTCCCAGGCCATCCAAAATCAACCCGAGGGTGTTTTTGTTTGGATGCTCTTTTCATTTGGCTTGTTGGTTGTGTAGGGCCCAGTGTGATAGAGGAAAATTAAACGGAAAACTTGTAATTATTGGAATGCCTCCCTTTTGATCTAGCATTTAGTTATCTTTCTTTATCTTGTTTTATGTGTATTTATACGTTTCTGGGGACATACAGCACTGTCCAAAAAAAAACTTACAATCAAGACTTAATTTTTTTGGCCAAAACAATAAGTTCATCTCAACTGGAGTTTTAATGATTATTTTTTAGGGAGGTTCAGATTTCATGAGATTTTTAGTTGGTGTAATTTGGGGTTCTGGGTCAGGAGTATGGCTAATTATCTGGACAGTTGAAAAAAAACCTGTTGGGCCAGTTTCGGCTATCCTGATCTCAACAAATTTGCCATTGAAATCACCTCAAGACATTCTTTATTGAAAATTAAAAAAAAAGTGGGTATAAAGTGCTGCTTCTTGGGGAATTTAACATAATTGTAAACTTTTATGAATGTTGGCCATTGCTAATAAATACATAGCATTGGGAAATTGCACTTCCAAACAGTCTTGTTGCCTCAGCTACTCCAGGTCAGCAGAAGGCTAATGAACATAAAACACCCTTGTTGGAAGTAACTGAGACTTTGAACACAACTATCTTTCCTTGATTGCTCTTTGTTGAACACTGCTTTCTTCAAATATTTCCTCCGTCATTGGAGGCATGGGGAATAGGGAAAAAGGGGAAATTGTCCCTCCACATTAGATCGTTGTACACACATTTGTACCTCAACAGAATTGTTACATTAATTTCAGCATGTCAAATTCCCCAAATTTCCATGAATTTGGTATTATGGGCCCCCTGAGAGCGAGTCCCTCATTTCACCCCACATAATAATTTCTGGTGCTTTCACTGAAAATAATAGATTGATTAGTTCAATGATGATAATACATTCACTCTGATCTGTACAATATTCTTTTGTTGAAAAGGTTTTAATCCCACAATGATGCTACACGCCTCAATACCTTTAGTTTCTTGAACCTCAGGTGAAACTGGCCAAGTGGTATTTTATCCTTGTGTTCAACTGACCAATATCTCTGCTTAGGGTCCATCAAATTGGATGGAATAAAGCGAGGAGGCATTTACTTCGGCTCTGTCTAACAAATAAAGGCAAAATATATGGCAAAAAAGGCACAGTTTTATTTTTTAAATTTTTAGTTTGATTGTATAGTTTTTATTGGGACCGTCTGTATGCATGTAGTGCGGTATAGGTCAAATTATTGGAGCAATGGCTTGGTTTTTTGTCTAGTGGAGCTTTGGAACGATCTCAAGTGCAGTTGGGGGGTCAACGGTCAGTAGAGTACATGTGGTGGGCAGTAATACATGGTGCATATTCCAAGTTCGGCTTGTTTCCATTATTCTTCAAATGACAAAACCCATGTACATGAGCTAATTTCAAATAGCTGCCAGTAGATATTGTTCGCTCTGGTTTCTTGCTTACAGGTAATTGTGACTTTTGATTCAAATCAGTTATAGCTATCCTCAATCTAATGTTAAGCAATTTTAACATGCACTCTATTTACAAATTTCTCCAGCCCGATTGCTCTGATTTGCATTCCTATCTATTGGCTGAAATCATCTGCGGGTGGGTTTGTTATGATAAGTGGTCAATATTTAATACCATGCACACACTCAGGCGGTTTGAAAGATAAACTTGTGGGTGAGTGATCGAGGCTTTACTCTGGCTTGCTGAAGATGTAAACAAATGACGCAAGTTGGTGAGCTTCTCTCTGTACATCAAACGGTGATGACACAGTGTTTTTATTTCTTAATTAACGTGTATCTGCAACATGTCAGCACAAGTATAAGACGACAGGGTTTTTTACTAATTTGTTCACCATTTAAAACCAATAGGTCAGGTTTCCTTTGAGGGCCTTCTACTGTAGCCTAGTAACCAGTACTATCTGTCTCAGGGCTGAGTATGTGGGTGGCTAAACCGTCAACCCATTGGGTTTCTAAGGAAAATCTGATGAGGAGGGTAGCTGATTACCCTGTTAGAATGGAAATACGATCTACTACAAGGGCATCAGCTCGGAAGCTAATGGTGGCCATCAAGCACATCTGGCTTGCATGGTGGGTGTGGTTCCCCAAAGGCTAGGCCCACCGCTAAAAACTGTGGATTGACATCAGGAGGCGCCGGTCAATTTCTGTTTGCTCCAATAAATCCATGCGCATATTGTTGAGTGTGGGTGTATCCGGCCACCCCTGTTTGGCAGGGACAAAACTAAATTTAAAACTTTGGTTTAACTAAACAAAAAAAACTTTAGACAATTTATTAGGAATGGTGAGGGTGGTGCTCTTGGTTGACTTTGGTTTCCAGTAGATGTTTTTGTATTCATCAGGAAGTATTTTTGAAATAGCTTGTTTGCTAGACCTCACTATTTTGGCATTCCTGTTACTAATTCAATTACACGTAGCAATTTGGCAGTGGTAGATTTCTAAGCAATGGCAAGTTGTGCATGGCATACTGGAACTTTCTGTGTATCAGGTGCTCTCTTTGTTTTCTTTTTTTGGTTTTGTTTGTTTGGGTTTTTTTGGCCTGTGCCTATTAATCTGGATTATCCCCCCTCTACCCTTGTATTTTTGTCCACGCCAAAATAAGTTCAGAAAGGAGACTGTTAAATGGGCTCTGTCCATATGTCCATCTGTATGTCCCCAAATTCTGTGGTAAAATGTTAAGCCGATGTGCCTGTAATCTTTGAAAGGGGACATCCGATATACGTAAAATTCCTCTCTATAGCAGTGTCTGCCTTCAGTACGATACCTTAACTTTAGAGTGGGTAGTCAAGCTTAATTAAGGGTGGGTATGGTGAGTTTTAAATTTTCACACTTCTTAGTGATGGGTGGGGACATATTACCCATCGCATGATATGAAAGTGTTGCCTTGTTCTGATTTTTTTGACCAAACAACCTTGCACCATCTATTTTACAGTATTATGTAAAACATCTGGGGGTTTTATCTTAGACCTTGTATTTTTCCTGGAAGCTAACAATTAGAAAAAATATCATGGTCCAACCCCAATTTTGCATTATGTCCTCAAAGTTAGATTGTGCTCTGTTTTTAGCACAATTAAGCTCACAGATTAACGGAGGTGCCCCCATTTTTCAACCCAGGTTTTTGCGCATTTTTTGCCATGCCTACCATTTCATTAGATCACACCTGAATGAATAGCCGAATCCTCATTGTTATGTAATAGAATAAGATGATGATTTTAGAATTTTTGTCGTGCACCACAGAAAATCAAGCATGCTTTTCTATATGGACGATTATGTAGCATGAAGTTAAAACATAGTTTTTGGTTTTCTTTTTACTATTTGTCTGTCAACCTCTGAAACATTCTCAGTAGGTTTTCTACAACCGATCAAGTGCAAATTGAGTGAAATTTGTGTCCTCATAAAAATCTCCATCTGTCCCTTTAAGCTCACATTTAAAATTTGCAAGCAAAGCTGTGTTTTAAATTTGGAAATAGCAGGTTTAACAGCCTCCAGTTGATTCTTGTTGCAGAAACTGACTTCTATCAATTTCTTATACATTGTCTTTTAGCACCCAACGGCTACCTTCTCTTCCATCGAGGAGCACCCACTGAGCATCAAGGCAGCAATGGTAGATATTGCTTACGACTACACCAAGAAAAGAAATGTCTTCCGATTATGCACCTTCAGTGGGTCCGAGTACCTCATTCAGGTTAGTGAGAACTAAGTATATGTAAGGTGATAAAAGGCTGGTGTTGGATTTGAACCAGTGACCACTGGAGAACTGAGTGAAGTGTAGAGCTTGGGTCTGAGTAACTTATTTAGGTTAGTGAGAACTAAGTATGTGTAAGGTGAATATAAACGGATGGTGTTGGGATTTGAACTAGTGACCACTGGAGAACTGAGTGGAGTCTAGAGTTGTCTGAAATAACCAGATGGACAGTGGTTTAGATCCGAGGAAGTTAAAAAGGGAATTCACAGTTTCAGGGCTCAACATTGTAATGCTATTGCTGGTATTCTCAATGGAGTCTTAACTTAAAAAAACAGGTTTAAACCAGGATTAATCCTTCATGAATGGATCTTTTTTCAACTTTAATTAACATACTTGTAGTAGTAGTAGTAAAACCAAAGTTTTAAATCCGGTTTTGTCCCCTCAACCTGGGGTGGCCGGATTCACCTCACATTCGTAGCAATCGCCCTTACTCCCTCCTTCCACTTCGCCCGATTCAACGCATCCCCCATCCTCAACGCAACCCTCCTACTCTCCTCCTCCACTTGCTTCCTCCATGTCCTCTTTGGTCGGCCCCTCTTCCTCAGACCACCCACCTCAAACTCAAAAGCCCTTTTTAAAACATGCTCCTCATCCTTCCTCAGCACGTGCCCATACCATCTTACACCATTCGCCTTCGCCAGTCGGTCAGCCGCCTCTTCCAAACCCAACATCTGCATCAAATCCTCAGTCTTCTTCCTATCCATCAATTTCACACCACACATTGCTCTCACCATTGCTCTCTCTGCCCTTCTCAAAATCCCCATCTCATTTTCACTCAGGCACCATGTCTCACTCCCATACAGCATCACTGATCTCACACAACTCCTGTACACCATCCCTTTCATCTTCAAAGGAAATCTTCTCCCAAGTAACAAAACTCCACATTCTCTAAACTTCACCCACCCATACCTTACTCTGGAAAGTGGGATGTACCTAATAGGTGAGAAATGCCTCATGGATGGGTCAAAACATCCCATGCATGAGGAATTTCTTGCCTATTTTATCAAACTTTGTGTTAAAAGAAGGAAAAAATGTCCATTCATGAAGAACTAACTCTGGTGTAAACCTGGGTTAATGTTAGACTCCCTTTAGGAATACCAGCCTGGAGGTAAACCACATCATGTCCAAGTGCAACAAAGAAGATTTTAACTATAATCCAAGCTGAAAATATTGTGTAAATACAAAAATATTTTGCCATGCATGATCAAATTGGGAATATTTTAAACCACAATTTTAAAAAATTACCCTTCAAACTTGGTCTGGATGGATAGTATACAAATATTGACTGTCCATGAGGGACATAGTCAAAGCTATTGACCCGAGGTGATCTTGAGGCCGTACTATTTTCCCGAAGCGGAGCTGAGGGAAAATAGTATGGTCTCGAGATCACCAAGGGTCAATAGATTTGACTATGGCCCGAATAAAGGGCAGTTAATATTTGTTTTATATACCTCATAGATCCTTTCTGCTGCAGTAACGAGACTACAGCTAGGGCAGAAAATTACTATACTGGTCAAAGAGTTACTATACCGGTCCAAGAAATTACTATACCGGTCCAAAAAATTACTATACCGGGCAGAAAGTTACTATACCGGGCAAAAAAGGTACTATACACGTTTTATGCGGAAATAGTGAAACTATACTATGTCATGTGACTTTCATTTAACCAATCAGATGACAAGGATCTATGTATGAGGTATATAAATGAGTATATTAGGGTACCATATTCATCCTATTAAGTATTTGAGGCCTTTAAATTAATAATTTTGTATGGGCACTTATTTTAATCAAATTTCTCACCACACTTTTCATGCTGAAGCCTGTTAAATTTCAAATTGCTGTAACCTAGAAATGAAGTGGGAGTTAGGAGCTTAGATTGTCCAGTTTTTCATTTCTCAAGGAAGTCTTTCACTACTCAAAAAATGAAAGAAATCTAAAGGAAGGGTAAAGAGTAAGCATTGCTTGTTGAGTTTAAAGGCACTCTCAGTGATCCACCCGAAAGAGTCAAAATATTTGAATTTTGCAGGAATAGCTTATAAGTGAAGAATAAGTCTGTAGAATTGTCATAAGTTATCTTTTCCAACTGAAAAATCTACAGAAAAGGAAAAAGACAGCAGTGTTCAGAGATTTGATTCTCCATTCAAATATGTGTTGTAGTAAGTGTCCGTACGGACAGTCATTACTAAAATATCCGATTTTGTCTTTATTAGGTTGCTTTTGATCTTATAATTTGCAGGGTATGTTAGGATACCTATACTTGTTACAAACATGCAGAAATCTGTTTTTTGATGATTTTGTGTTGCTTGCCCTAAGGTAGGAAGACACATAGGGATCACTTTGTCCACTGTAGTTGTCTGTTGTTGTTGATGTCTGTTGTCTGTTGTGAAAAGGGGTCACATTTGCCTGTAATATCCTCATACTTTGATGGATTTAAACCAAACTTGGGTCACAGTGCAACATGGCATCCCCCACTTGTTGATGAGGTCAAAGGTCACATGCCAAGGTCAAAGGTCATGTGAGGTCAAGTTGTAAAATAGGCTGAAAATGTATAATTGACCTCATTTGAAAAGTTGAAGTTCAATTGGAACCAAACTTGAATCATAGGTGCAACATGGGATCCCTCATTTATTGATGAGGTCAAAGGTCACATGCCAAGGTCAAATGTCATGTGAGGTCAAGTTGTAAAATAGGCTGAAAATGTATAATTGACCTCATTTGAAAAGTTGAAGTTCAATTGGAACCAAACTTGAATCATAGGTGCAACATGGGATCCCTCATTTGTTGATGAGGTCAAAGGTCACATATCAAGGTCAAAGGTAATGTTAGTCCTATCCATTCACTAACCGCGACGGCAGGCGACACAAGCGGTCCGAGGACCGATGTATTGTTTGATTTTCTGATTTATCAAATCATTGATAGTGCCTTTAAGTATAAATATGACTGGACAAAGAAATAATTGATAATCATATTTGTTGTGTCCTTGTAGGTGAGCGACACACAGACCATGTTAGCCTGGATCTCAGCTATACAATCCAACAACAACCCAGATGATGATGTAAGTATGAAACATGACTTTCAGTTTCCGTGTCATTTAAAGTAAGCACTTTGTTGTACGCTGCTAGCCACAGCCAGTACTCTTAGCAAGCTGTTGTGATAAGGTGATAGTGTGTGTGTGTGTGCTTGTTGTGTATGTGTGTGTGTGTGCTTTTTTAAAATATCAACATTGTACTTCGAAATGCTCTCTTCTTATACAGCCTAGAATGGAGTTCTTAATTTTTAGCAAAGTCATGAGAAAAGGCACCCAAAATCATACAATTTGGGTGCCTTTTGAACCAAAAGACACCCAACTTCCAACTTAACATAGCTTCAGTCTATCAATTTTCCAAGCAACCATTTTTGTCCCCTTATCAGGTATAATTACTATAACAATCAAATTCATACATACCCCTCTTAGTAGGAAAAACTGCCACCTACTGACCCCATTTTGATAAGGTTACAGTAACATTTTTAATGCTTAAAGGTGCACGTTCCGTCGTCTTTGGGACCCCCTGATTTACCTGGAAGTAGTATCGATTTTGATATCAGATGAAAGGCCATATTTTTCTCATTATCGTCCTGAAATTTGAGACCTCAAATCCATTTCATTCCCAAGATATAAACCAAAAAAAAAAAAAGACAAATTAATGGTTAACCATCAATATTATTAGCACAGTATTGAATAGGGCTTTGCAATATGCATTATTGCGTCTACCATATAAAACGCAAGTTTGTTTCGCACAGTGCTCGATGGGGCATATGTGCTCTCATATCAAGTAGAGAACACAATAGATATAAATCGGAAAACACGCACCTTTAAGGACCATAAGTAACACAAGGTATTTTATATGTTGTAAAATATGTCCGTGCCATAATAAATAGCCCTTTTTTTATATACAAAGGTCTAAAATTAAGAGAATATAACAAAGCCCACATTTTGGAAAAGAAATGTTCAAAAAGTCTAATGAAGGCCAGGGCTCGTATTTAGGAGGGTTAGATTGCAAAAAAATGCACGTCTTTCAAGTCCACAACCAGGGCTTCATTTAAATGAAAATACGAGGATCATGTCTGTTTATACCTCTCCTAGATTTCATTTAGGAGCTCACAAGGAGCTATTAATACATGTCTTAACAAAACACAGCTTTTCAATAATAAGGAGCTCAATTTTTGGATCTCCTGAAAGACTTCTCAGGAGAGCTGTAGGAGCCCCGGAGCTATAGCTCTCCCCAGAAATGGAGTCTTGGGCACAACCCTAAATAAATCATTCGTGCCTGCATCCTGAAAAGAGCAATTTGAAAATTTAGTTTAATTCTCATTATCAACTTATCAGTAATTTGAAGCATACTATTGTCAAAATCTCTTACATTTCTGGCCACTAATAACCACTACCACCTATTGATACAATGATGGCTCATTACAGGACACAACAGGAGATATACATCTACCTCGACTTACCAAGTCATTCTTGCATATCCTGTGTAAACCATACCAACCATTCTTAAACAGCTTTTAACTGATTTGCTCCATTACTATAATACATTTCAAGTACCATGTCAAGTACCAATCAAATCATTTTTTTTTCCGCTCCCTATAACGCCTTTGCTCTTTTCGCAAAAATAACTGCCTTTTACCTTATTCACCCGATTTATCAGATCATTTGGTCACATTTCAGTATCAGCGGAGGGAGATGTCTCTTTGATGATGGGGTGTCCCTTTTAAGTATTTCCTTATTATGGACTACTTAAAGGATGTATTTAATAGAAGGCCTGAAAATGAGAGTTTCCTGTCAAAATGTATCGTACATATAGTGGTGGGTGTTGTACTGTGTAGACAGCCCCGACCAAATTTGTGTTTAAATTTAGTTGTTTTTTTTTTTTTTTTTTTTTTTTTTTTTTTTTTTTTTTTTTAAAAAGAAATGTTACTTTATGAACTATTTTGAAGTCAGAATAACAAAGCTTAATATCATTTAAATGTCGTGCTTCTGATTATGAAACAACCATAAAACCCCCAACAATGAGGTGTGAGGCAAGTTTTGGCTTTAGTAGTGTGATCACGTTTACCGTACTGTCTATATCACATAAATGATGTCTTTTCCTTGTAATTTCAGACGAAACCATGTTGTAATTTTGTCGTATTGTAACAACACCACCCTGTACGCTTTAAGAAAGGTGGGTTTTTTTCAACAATGACTATTTTAAACCGCTCTGATTTTCAGGTTGAAGGTTTGGTTACCGAGGTATAAGATAATTATAAGAATATTCAGAAGCGCACCCACAATGAACATCCACCATACCTAGCAAGAACCCCAATAATCGCCACCTAAATGAGTCGCAGGAAGTTGAGCCACCCCAAGAAGGGATCCCGTCAAAGGCAAGTTGGATTAGTAATTATGGCTGCGGTTTTCTCGCCGGAGTCTAACTTTTCAACCCGGGTTTACTGGTGCAACACGAGATTTTGAGTAGCTGTCGATTTCCGTTTAATTTGTCGTAAAACTTTTAACGGAAAATTTTTTACCTTTGTACAACGTTAAACGGACGCCCAGTGAGTATTTACCTCACTGCCAGTCGGCATCAAAAAGACGGGCTAGCCCATCGGAATCGCCCGATAGCTTTGCTTTGTATCCAGTCTACTTCCATCTCTTCATTTGCTAACATTAATACAGTGTCAGTTTTTTATTTTTTACAATAATGATCCAAACTATTTTAACGTAAATTTTATTAAAGTTGACTTCCATGGTAGTTTCACCACATCGGCAATCATGCATGTTTATGTCGGCATCTTGATTTTGGCTGCCTCCTCCTATAGTAACAGCGTGCGTATTGGCGACTTCCGGCCAGCCCTACTTCGGCAAGCCCGTCACCACCCGGAAGTAAATGGCTTTGCTTTCTTTCTCTTTCTCACACGTTCCTTTTGGTAACTCGGTAAGTTTCGACTACCGCGGTGATACTCCAAAAAATTTGTGCATGATTTCTATTATTTTTAGATGTTTTGTTCACTGGTGATGCATCGAAAATTGTATAGATGGTTACTGTAATAAAGAAGTTTGTACTCAGTTTGCGATTTCGTGATGAAAATGTGGCTTTCTTTAATTGAATTTTGCAAACTTTTGGTATTAAGTAAGCTTTTTCCGGTTAAAAAAAAAAGAAAAAACCGTTTTTGGGCTTATTCACCGTTTAACGCTGTCGGCGGTAAACGTTAAGAATCGACAGCCTTAATTTTGAGGCACCCAGATATGGCGTCATATTAGTAATTTCATATAGATCAGACACTCAATAGATCTCTCACCTTGTATGTGGCTACAGAAATGTTTTAAAAGAGAAAAAAGTGATTTTGATTTGCTTATATTTCGATATAAAACATAGGCTGAATTTTGTATTTGCTCCAATACGAAATTAGCAATTTCACAATTTTTGTACCAAAGAAACATTTCTCAGCTTAATCCTTTTAGATTGGGATATTTTTTATGGAAAGCTTTACATCAGGGCAAAAAATAGTACTTTCAATTTTTAAGGGACACCTGATATGTGAAATCTCTCGTTGCACCTTTAAACCAGGGTTAGTCTTTCAAGAATGGACCATTATTTCTTTCAATGTACTCTGAAAGTAATGTTATAGGTAAAAGAATTTCTTATGGATGGGTTGGATAATCCATCCTTGAGAAATTTTCTCACCTATTACATAATGCTTTCAGCGTGTGTTAGAAGAAAAAAGGGTCCGTTCATGAATGACTAAGCCTGGTTTAAACCTGGGTCTAAAGTTAGACTCCCTTTGAGAATACCAGACAAAAGGTTTAGCAGCTCATTGAGCTTGACTTGGAAAATGATATTTTAGTGCAATTTATTATAAAATACAAAAGTGTGACTTGGATTTCAAGCGCAACTTTATCATTTTCCAGAAATTGTATAATTTCTTTCTGTTTAAACTTGTAATATTCAAAAGATGCAAAACTTATTTTAGAAGTTTAAGATGCACAATATATTTCATGCAAAAATTTAGCTAATTCCTAGTGCTTTGTGGGCAAAATGAGTGTTAAAGTCAGGGTCTTTTTATGTAATAATAATAGGATTTTTGTGATTGTATGACAGTATTGAGGTGAAATTACACGACACTGGTACATTGTGGGAAAGACTCAATACACCCTCTTGTTTGATGTATAATACAACTGGTAAAATGGCACAATTGTGAAATTGACAACTATTTGAATGATTATCTTTATAGATGATGGATTATCAAAGAAACAGAAGGGGTTCGCACCCTGGACTAGCATCAAGTGGAAAGGAGGAGTGCCACAACCCAACGAGGAAATCACCCCAACCCATGCATTCTGTGTACCACTGGATACATGTATACCATCTACTAATAATGATGTGAGTCTGTTGTTAGGGGAGAGGAAGTTATGAGACTATGTCTAGTTCATAGAATTTTGCAATGCAAATCTTGGCTAGTGATGCAATAAATTTGTTAGTGGGTTCCACCCCTGGTTCCACCCCAAAATGTTAAGGGATTTACCATGTGTGAAGCAATGTACTTGGTAAGGCCAAAGGCTGAACCCAGTATGAAGCTTTGTGCATGGTAATTCCCCATACTTCCACTTAAATAACTAATTGTGTGATTATTGGCTTATGCACAGCATCATTGATGCTCTTGTATAGTACTGTGGCCACTACCCCAAAAAAATCCAAGTTGATAAGCTTGCACCAGGCACTTGAGGTGTGTAAATGTGATTGTACTCAATAGGTCTCCTGAAATACATTTTAGTGGTGTGATTTAATGCATGCCTCAATTTCCAATCCAGTTTAAGTTGCTGTAGTAAAACCACCCCTACAGCACACCTTACCAACTCCAGAGGAGCTTTTTACAGTTTTATTTGAAGACCAAGTGTCTGATGCACCCATGGCTGGAATTATCACCTAAATTTTGAGATTTGTAAAGTTTGGAGGTTCAATTTATTTCTCGCATTATGATTTCTACTTGGCTATGAGGCATATGAACACCAAGGTGTGTAGCTTCAGTTATTCCATGGGGATTAACTCTATAGTCAAACAAACCATGTCTGATTGTGGAGGCACAGACTGTTTATATTTTTGTAAAATGTGAACAATCAAATTTTGGCCCATAATGACACTGCATTACTGCCTAAGCCTCACACTTCTCTGAACCCTAAAACTTACCCCTAAGCTCAAACCATAAATCTAACCTTGACCCTAACCCTAAGTGTTTAAAAAAGACTAGAAAAGAGTGTCAGGCATGTCAAGTGTCATGAGAGTGTTATGATACAGAGAAGATATTGAATTAGCAACTTGAAGTCAATAATACAAGTTTTGTGATTTATTTTCCCTCAGTATGTTCCAATGCTAGCAGATATCTGTTGCAGTATAGTGGAGGACAAAGGACTGGATATAGTAGGCATATACAGAGTCCCTGGCAACACGGCCGGCATCACATACCTGCAGGATGAACTCAACAAAGGGGTTGACCAAGTAGACTTGGAAGATGAGGTAATTGATGGTTGCATGCACAACTTATTGCTCTGATATGAAGAAGTAAGCTGGTATTCTGAAAGGGAGTCTAACTTTAGACCCAGGTTTAAACCAGGGCTAGTCCTACATGAGTGGACCTTTTTTTAAATTTCAACATACTCTGAAAGTGTTCCGCAACGGGTGTGAAAATTCCTCATGGATAGGCTGGAACAGCCCATCCATGAGGAATTTTCTTAGCTGTTATTTTCAAATCTCTTAGTATGTTGAAAGGAAAAAGGTCCCCTCATGTAGGACTAACCCTGGTTTAAACCTGGGTCTAAAGTTAGACTCCCTTTCAGAATACCAGCCGTAGTGTTGTAGCTTGAGCAGAGCCTTAAGCATGTTGCTGTTTTTAAAGTCACCAATTTCACAAAAACATTGTCTTAATTCTCTTTTGCTTTATTTGGTGCTTTTGGTTATCCATAATAGATTTTAAATACATACTTATTTCATACTTTGGAACTTATTTAAGACGTATAAAGTCAAATAATAACTATATGAGCAAAATCGGAGATTATGATTTAGGAAACTGCCTGAAAGTCAAGTAATTTGGTGTGGAAAAGCACCGATTAGAAAAAACACTGACTCTATGCTAAAAGAGTTAAGTGGTTTATAGGTTATGTGCCAGATGATCATCCGATGATTTGAACATGAAACTCAGAGTAAGTTATGCAATAATTTTAGTGGTACATAAACAGAGCCTTTGCACCCTCCCTAGTCAAACTCGCCATATTTTTCTTACAGAACAGTACTAAAGTCTTTCTTAAATTATTTTTTTTACAGAGGTGGAATGAAGTCAACGTGGTCAGTAGTCTCTTAAAATTATTCTTCCGTAAACTTCCAAACCCACTCATCCCTCGAGACCAGTACTCTCAGTTTATCGCAGCCAACCGCTCCAAAGATCCCGCCGAACGCATGTGGGCACTTCGCCGCCAGATTCACGACCTTCCCGACCACCACTACGAGACTTTCAAGTTCTTGGCTAACCATCTGAAGACTGTGGCCTCAAACAGTGATGTAGGTCCCATTGCAACATATCATTTTCATTATTTCAGAGGAAAGACCATCACCAACATAGCTTAATTCCAAATTCTTAAACAGCTGTGAAAAATGTAAGCAATTTCATTGGCTGATGCCCGCGTTCAATTCGACAATTGAACCCAGGTATTATGCGCTGCGTATTGATGTTATTTTTAGGTTGAAGCCCTCGTGTCATTCTGCGTTTTGCTACGTTTGCGCGCGCGCCTGCCAACGTTGCATCTAGTTGCGTATGATTGTTGCGTTCAACTGGTTGTTTGATTGTTGTCACTGGGTGGTTGCAGTCCTTTCTTGTTGTATTTAAGCCATAAAGTATCACGGAATTGGGTTAAAGATGACCTTAAATGATAAAGCTGTTTAAGAATGAGATATAGGTATGATTTGGGAACCTGTACTCTCTTTACGACGAATTGAAACCATTATTTTTGCGTAGAAGAATTCAGCCTCCGGCCTCATTCTTCCACTTAAAATAATGGTATCGCCTTGGTTTCAATTCATCGTAAAGAGAGTACCGGTTCCCAAAATCATACCTTTATTCTCTAAATTTCATTTGTATAAATAGTAATTATGTGTATTATAATGGCTCATAGACCATTGTATATAAATACTGTGGTGTAATTATATTACCCATCACACCTACTTTGCATTGTGGGCTTTATTCAGTTAATGGAATAAAGCACATGATAAAGAGTAGGTTCGATGCGTATAATGTAATTATGCCAGACTGCAGTCTGTGTACTTTGTTGTCCTTTGAAATAAGGGAATTCCCATCAGCCAAGCTGGCGAAAGCTACACACACACACACACACACCTATTTCAATATGGGCATTTAACAATATCACAATCCTTCTAGAGCCCATATTGAAACAGTTGGTGCAGCTTTCCTCATCCAGATTGTAGCAAGCTGCAGTCTATGTACTTTATTTTCCATTCTTATTCAGTGGGCGTGGTTTATCATGTTAACAAGAAATTTGATTTGTTTAGGACAAAGCTCCGCCCATCCATTACTAGGTAATAGATGGATAGTGCGTGCAGTAATTACGCGGTGTAGTCGAATCTATGACACGCGCAAACGGCGCGTTTATACTGCGTCGTGCATGTCGCGTTGGTACACAAATGCTATTACGCAGCATGACGATCACCGCGCGATGACTGGTTCCTTGGATTGAAACATTTGTTTTCAAGAGTGGTGCAATTATTTAAATGAATAGAAAAGAATGATGTAAGACTATTTTGACAAATAAATTATGTTGATAAAAAACAAAATTACACAATTCTAAATAAGAATGAGAATAAAAGATGAGATTTTTTGTTTTGACCATCTTAGATGGTGTCATAATGGAGGGGCATCCAATATTTTATCGTGGTGGATACCGGCTGCGCTGGCATCCACCGCTCAAAATATTGGCTGCCCATCCATTATGACACCATCTAAGATGGTCAAAACAAAAAATCTCATCTTTTATTCTCTAATTGGAATAGGGGAGTTCCCATCAGTCAAGCTAGGGAAAGCTACACACACCTTTTTCAATATGGGCCTCTAACAATATCACTATCATTTTAGGGCCCATATTGAAACAGTTGGTTGTAGCTTTCCCCAGCTGGCTGCAGCCTACACTACGAGCTAGTAAAATCTCAATTCCCTTGGCACAGTTCTTTAGCTTTCATTTACCATTGTATTTAGAAAATACACCCCCTGGTTTTGGGGTATGATATATGATACTCAGATCACACAAGGTCAATTCATGTCAATGTATGTACAAGTACAACCAACTGAACTTTGTCCTTGGTGGATGAGCATATTGTAACTCATAGTGCTGTGTACTTTATTTCCCATTGGAATAAGGGAATTCCCATCAGCCAAGCTGGGGAAAGCCACTCACCCCTATTTCAATATGGCTTTTAACAATATCACTATCCCTTTAAGGCCCATTAGTGACACACAGTTGGTTGCAGCTTTTCCCAGCCAGGCTATTTACTTCTCTTCCAATTTTGTAATAGGGAAAATCATACACTGAACTTGATTTTCCTTTACACCAAGGTTGACTGAAATATATGCATTTCCCAAAGTACCATAATAACACCCCTCTAAAAGAGAAATGGTCTCGAACCAGTGACCCAGGGTCACACACCTGTCGACTTAAGCTCTTCCTCAATTCCGTTTTGGCCGGCCGTCCAGAACGGGCGTGTTACCGCAGCCTCTGTCATTTCATTGCCAGACAAAAATTAAACTGAGATTTTGATAAATTCTGACTAGTTGTCGGCTCATACGGAATACTCCTACACTATAACCATATCTATCTGGAATTTATACTAGATTATCAAACGGAGAATTTTACGCCGTCGGAGAGGTCGGAGAGCTCTGTGTTTTGTATCCCTTTTTGCCGCCAATGCGGTCTATGTGATCGTGTTAGCGGGAAATAAGGTAAACAAAGGCCAGGCCATGACGCCACGTGTTGCTGCTTTGATGCCTTTTGACATATGTGTGAGTTTGTTCTGTGGTCTGTTAGCGGGGCTTGCTGCTAAAAAAACAATTACATGGGTCTAGTGTGTGTATTATTTATATTAGATGCTTGTAGTATCTTAATAAAATAGTGAAAACTGTGAAAAATTTCTTTAACAGTTCGTGACTCAGTTACCGAGTTGTTTTGTGTCCTGACGTTTTTGCGTACAGGGAGACCTCCACGGCACGCTTGTTATTTTTTGTACGGTTTTTGCGCACGCTATTCCTCTAGCAACTCACGCTCACCCCGTCTTGGCGCATAATTGCGTTCGCTGTTCCCCGCTCCATTCATGAAATGGGATCCCCATCCCTTATGTGTCGAGCACAGGCATGTTCCCGCACCGACCGGTGCGCCCTTTTTTGTCTTGGCCTGTCGGATGTTCAATGGGCAGCCATTGAACCTGGGTACGCCGCCTGTGGTGCGTACACGCGGAGGGGGGGGTGGTGGTCGGGCTCCGGGCCGGGGTGCTCCAAGGCAGACGACTGCTGCTTTGGGTTGCGCTCCCAAAGGTGGGGGGGCTCGGTTACTCGGCGAAGTGCTGATGGGGTGGCTCGGGCCGCCTCACTCAGCGCATCATCGGCGCTGGCTCGCCTGGTTCAGCCCTAGGGGCTGCTCGGTGCAGGATGGCGCGGTCTGCGCTGCCAAATCCCCCAGGGGGATTGGCGGATGCGGGCATTACAGGTGGT
Organism: Ophioderma brevispina; assembly: GCA_023653785.1. Classification (NCBI taxonomy): domain Eukaryota; kingdom Metazoa; phylum Echinodermata; class Ophiuroidea; order Amphilepidida; family Ophiodermatidae; genus Ophioderma; species Ophioderma brevispina. The sequence continues at coordinate 27,767 of JAMKCH010003767.1, forward strand.
GGTGGATGGTGGTGCTGGTCGCCGGGCTGATCCATCGCCGTTGATGTCAACACCTAACGGGGTGGTTGCGGTACCGGTGTCTTGGGGCACTTCGACCGCGACCCCGGTAGCCATTACTTCGGGGTATGTTTCGCAAAGCCCGGGGCGTTGGCTTCGGTATCCCTGGGCGGGACGGCCACAGGTGTTGGCTTCGCTCGCTACACCCCGCATGACTACGCCTTGCTAGTAATTTTGCAGGGCCTCCTCAGCTGACGCCGCATGCTGTTCCAGGCCCTTCGGGGCTTGGTGGGTATGGCGGGGGTACGAGTGGCGCTCCGCTGGGCTGGCCTCTGCAGATGCCCCAGCTGACGAGGTCGGAGCAGGCCTCTCTTGCGGGTACGCCTGCTGCGGGTAGCTAGTGCTGGTCCTCCGGCACCTGCTTCCGCGGCGGGTCCGCCTATGGTGGGGTACCCGGTGGGTGCCCCTGCCTCTGGCGTTCCTGCGGGGCAGCCTTCATGGCCTACCCCTGCGGGGACACAGTACCCGCTGCAGCCTACCTTCTCAGGTTACGCTGCATCCCCGTACGTGGCTTACCCACCCCAGTCGAGCTGGACTTCTGGGGTTGGTCAGTCTGGTATGGTCTTTCGACCGGGGCTCCCGCTTGCGGGAGCCCCTCCAGGCTATGGTCACTCCGCGCCTCCGCCGTCGGCTGCCCAGCCGCAGGCAAGGTTGATGTCGGGCTGCTTCTGACACGCTTTCTTTTTTTTTTTTTTGAGCGGGGAAGTTGCGCCGCTACTGCAGCAGATTGTCTCATTCCTGGGAGAGCCAGTCAAGCTGCGGAGGTACAGCCTGAGTACAGGCAGGGGCAGGGCGGTCTTTTCTACCGTCCACTACCATTCGGCATTTCGTGCCTGGGACTTGGTTGGTGGTCTTTCCCCACACCTTCTCGGCCTGTACCCCGTCGGGTCGGGCTGGGTTGCAGTCGAACCCTCATGGCTCCTGCGGCCCGCCTATGCCGTTGGTTTGGTCCCTGAGGGAGGCCCTGGTGTAGTCGGCCCAGGTTGGTGGTCGACCGCCTGGCCCTCTGCCTGAAGTACGCTGTTCTGTCGCACCGTCCTCTCAGGAATCCGACCCAGCCGCCAGGCCTTCCATATTTCGGAGGGAGGACACAGCGCTGGCGGGGGGATCAGGCTCGGAGGGTGAGCATCCTTGGTGATACTCAGTCGCAGCCTTCGACTTCGTCCGCGGCAGCTCGGCGCAGGAGGAGGTGGATTCTATTCCCGCGTTGACACATCATGTGCTGCGCAGGCCGGACGATCTCTTGGGCCTGTATGGCGACTGAGCGGCGTGAGGAGAAGGACAGCCTAAATTGGGCTTCCCTATACTCCTCCGGAAACGCGTCCAGGAGTTGACGCTTCCCACAGAAGTTGGTCTTCTGTGGAGCGCTCCGGGGAGGTCACTCAGAAGCTCTCTTCGTACCCTGTGAAAACTTTCGCCAGTCGTTGAGAACTACCGAAGGGCGACTACGACTCTTCTGACGGACTCCGACTATAGATCTCGACCTAGCAGCCCAAGTGCCAAACAGGCAGGGGTGCACGGCGGCTTATCCCTTATGGAGGACCAGTTGAGGCACCTAGACCTGGCGGTGACCTCTGGTATTAGACAGGCGCTTCTCTATGGTCCTCGCCCACGACATCGTCCTCGTGGGCGAGGGTGGAGTTTTGGAGTTTTCTCCTCGGAAGCCTCTGATGCTTTGACCGTCCTAGCCTCGCCAGTGACTCGGCAAACAGAGGCTTTTTTCAATGTCTTTGGCGCGTCGCACTGAGATTCTTGCGACGAGAGAACGCCTGCTTCACACTCGCACCTGAGCTACGATCTTGCATAGGAGCTAGCCAAGACCAAGCCCGAGTCACGGGGCGTCCTCTTCGGGAGTTCATTCCGTGACTCACTGCTTGCCTCTGCGGCGCGTGTGGAGTCGGAGCAGGCGGCTAAAGGATGCTCAGGCGAAGATCTCCTTCGGGAGATCTTCGGCTAAGTAGAAGAAGAAGCGCTCCCGCTCCTCTTCTTCCAGTCGTTCCACCAAGCAGGCGAAGCCTACCCAGGCTCAGCCACCCAAGCAGCCCGCTGCAGCTCAAGGCCAACTTCTTCCTTGAGCGGCCTGCTACGACTCCACACGCTCCGCAGAGGCAAGCGGTGAGTCACGAACGAAACCTCCGAAGAGGACGTCCCGCGACTCAGGCTTGGAGAGCTCCGATGCAAAATCAGAGGAGCTCAGGGTGCGAAGGTGTGAAGCAGGCGTTCTCGCATCGCAAGAAGCTCAGGCGACGCGCCAAAGACATTGAAAGGCCTATGTTTGCCGAGTAGTAAACAGTAGCGAGGATAGGACGGTGTCGGAGACCGGCAATCACGATGTTCGCAATACACATTCCGGGGGCCGTAAAATTTTCCTGCCGACGATCTGTCTCGTGGCAGATGACGGACACCAATCGGAATGGATGCTGACCGAGATGTCGTGCGGGGGATCTTCGAGAGGTTATATGTTCCTCAGTTCGACCTGTTCGCCTCGATCCTGAGTCACCAGCTTCTCTGTACTGCACCCTGACTCACGACCCGGGGGGGTGCGTAGCAGTCGACGCTCTGGCGATAGACGGGTCGGGGTTCACGGCCTACGCCTCCCCGCCGATTCCGATTCTTGCATCATGTAGTTTCGAAAATCGGGGTGGGAGGCGTGCCGTGTAATCCTCATCGCTCCTTTTGGCCGAAACACCTTTGGTTTAGTCCAATGGTGGATCGCTTGGCTGGGGACGGCGGCGGGAGGCGTGCCGCGTGTCATCCTCATCGACTCCCTTTTGGCCGAAACACCTTTGGGTTCGTCCAATGGTGGATCGCTTGTCGGCTCTGCCGCTGCATCTACCGAACCGTCCGGACCTAGTATCCTTTCCGGACGGAGGGATGGGAGCGCCAGTCTGTCGATGGAGCACTAGCGTTGACTGCGTGGCCATTATCCGGCAGCGATGCCGAGATTATGGCTTTTCGCAGGAGGGCTGCCTCGCTCATATCAGCTGGGAGGAGGAAGTCCACCGTGGACGCTTACGCTAAGCGTCTTGGACCATACTTCCGCTGGTCTGTGAGACGACGAGATGGGTTGCTCAGGACTCGGGAGCTGTAGACGCGATCGCTGACTTCTCAACCGATCGCTTTGAAGAGGATTGAAACTTTCGACGTCTGTTAGGAAACTACAAGTCCGATATCTTAGCGATCCATAGCAGGTTTCGATGACGGATCCACCATTAATGACGATGGCCCGATACGTCTCCTTTAGAGGGGATGTTATACCCGACCTACGGGCAAGGAAGACGGTCCCACCTGGGGACCTTAATACTGTCTTAGACTATTTAGTGAAGCCCCCGTTCGAAACCAATGGCTGAAGCATCCCTAAAACATGTCACCATTAAGAACAGTCTTCCTGGTCGCTCTCGACTCTGGGAGACGATGCTCGGAGATCAAGAATATCTCAATGTCAGCGCCTTTTCAGATTCTACTCGGGACGGGTCAAATTGTCATTCAGGCCGGATTTTCTGGCAAAGCACGAGTCATCCTCATTCCGACACGCAACAATTATCTTACCCCGAATTGCATGTCACTCTCGGTGCGGGGGGGAAGATAGCCTTCCTGTGGTGTCCCGTTCGGGGCCCTGAGAGTACTTATAAACGTAAAACTAGTCCGCTAGGGGCTCGAAGATCGTTGTTTTCTACACACGTTCCCCCCAGAGGGTCCGCATCAAAAGGGACAATTGCTAGATGGATTAGCCCTTGTAATAATGATTCCAACGCGGTGAGTGATGATAGTAGCTTCCCAAGCTCGAGCACATTCTGTTCGTAATATCACTTCGTCATCGGCCTATCACCGCGGAATCAGATTGCTGAAAATCTGCGAGGCTTATGTCGTGTGAGGGCTCCCACAACGTTTTCATTGGTGTACTATCGGAACATGGAAATTCCACAAGAAAACGTTGCGAGGGCACTCATGCAGAAAAAACACTAATTTCTATTCTACTGCACTATTCTAAATTCTCCAACCGGTTACCTACTCTGACGCTTAACCCCCCGGAGTATTCCGTTGTGCAGGTGAGTCTGTCCCTATTTTTATTTAATATGCCTTTTAGGTCCCTTACTATGTTTTCTTATGTTAGTGCAAGTGTCTCCGCCTGTTGGTCTGCATTCTGTTGAACTGCTCTGAATATCATGCTCCACCTCCGACTGAGTTGCTAGGCTGGTGTTTGTTGAAAATATGCAGATTATTCAACGGGGGTAATGATTATGTTTCAGTCAACATTGGTGTAAGGAAATCAAGTTCAGTGTAATGATTTATTCAAAAACCACATTATGTTTTATAAATCATCTACCTGCAGGCTGATTTCTTTCCACTGTTGACTTCCCACTTTCAGGCCCGCCCCACAGCATGATATGTACGTGCGTCCTGTGTGGTCTTGAGCCAAAACGGACTTAAGGAAGAGCAAGGTCGAACCAGGGTGTGACCTGGGGTCCTGGTCGAGACCCTTTCATCTTTTAGGGGTGTTATTATGTAATTTTTTTGGGGCATTCCACGCCAGAAGAAATGCATATGTTTTTCAGTCAAAATTGTGAAAGGAAATCCGGGCCTTCCATAGATGATTTATAAAACATAATGTGTTTTTGAATAATTTAACTCCATCTGCACTTATTGGACTCATACTCTTTTACACATAACTTCATCAATACTCGTCTCAGAAGACCCGCTGCCCCAGAGACTCATATGGGGTGTGCACAGAGTAATCTCTGGACCTTTGACCCCATTCACAAACGCGTTTTTCTGTATTGTTCTTTTTCTGGATTTAAGATGATGACCTAGAGAAGAGGAGTTCTTAGATCTTAAGGGACTAAGAAATCTACAGTCTAAGAAGGTTAGATATAATGAACATGGGAATCAGATTTATTTGTTCTGATGTCAGTACCATCTTTTCAGCATTTTTTTAAACCTTAAAACACACCTATTTTTGCCTAAACCCGAGTTTTGGTTGGTTACTTTGAAGTTGACATGATTCAATAGCAAATCAATACTGTAAGAATGGCATAATGGGTTTGGCACAGATATATCAAAGCACCAGTTTTGTTTGGTGGCTATGATCATTTTGTATGCCTTTAAACTACTGGGGTGTCAAATTTTCCAGAACATCAAGAAATTGTTCAAACCCCCCGCCACATTTATATCCCAATCTTCCCCAAATTTAGCATTGGTTCCATTCCCCAAATGCCTATAGAGACAAAACCTATTCCCCACCTCAGAAGAATAGACCCCCCTAATAAAGGTTAAGTTTCCAGTCAAGAACATAGTACACATGGATTTGGATCAGCATTTGATGCAAGCGGTTGTCAGAATCCAAAAGTGCAAGTAGTCATTATTGTCCACATTTTTGTGACTGCCCATGTGATATTGTGATTTATCTGATAGAGATAGTACTGGTGAAGCCAGATCATTGTATTTACAAAGCATGCACACTTAAGGTTATACACCACTAACCTGGCTGCCGTAAGGATAAAAAAAATTTTGGGTGGACTACTTTCTTGCATGGCATCTGGAAAAAGTGCTTTAAAATGTCTGAAAATGCACTAGTTATATTAAGAAAGTAATGAAATTTAATGATTGACATGGTAGACTGGTATGTTTTCTCAAACTATAAAGCGGCATTTGGACAGTGAATTTGAGGGAATTTACTCTGCGGTCATCAATTTCACATCGATTTGCAAATTACTAGCTTTGGCGACTATAGAGAATCTTGGGTTGCCGGTCTGACATTGGTGAGTTTGGTGATTTGTAACTAAAATATTTTCTGGTCATCATATGTTCAAAATTTGGTTATTTGGTGATTTTAGCTTGTACTTTGGGGTGATGTTGTTGTATTTCCTCTTAGAGAGTTTTAAATGTGAAAGAAACATGCTCAAAGTGCCATTTTCCCCATAGACTACTGTGTATAAGTGAGTTAGTGGTGTGTAACCTTAACCAGTAAAGAATGCGCTACCATAAGTTGGTTTTAATCCAGTCTGAGATCTGTAGAAATAAAACAAAGCACATGGCATTGACATAAACAAGATACAATCATAAGTCTTACTTGACCAGGTGGACTACGTCTGCTTGTATTTTGGTTTCAGACACCATTACTTTGGATTTAGCCCTCACTTCAAGAGTCTTGTGTTTACTGCATTGTGGAATATTCCACTGTTTTGTTATTGGGTATTTATTAATATTATGTAACTGGAAACAGTTCTATCGAGACTCTACAAGTCATGAGAAAGTTTGTATCTTGTGACATATTTTCCGTCAAGTGCATGTAGATCACTTTGCCTACCGGTGGGAAACCACCCTGGGTCAAAAAGAACTTCAGGCATACTTCTTTGGCAGCCAATACCCTCACCTGTTTCCTCTCACTAAAAATGGTTATAAAATGAATATATCAATGTTATAAAATTGTGATGCCATCACCAACCAGCTGAAGTCTCATGCGCACCAATTACCGTGCCAGATTGGCCTTTAACAAATGGAAGTTTCGTGCATTCAAGACCACATTCAAACTAGTTCATGTTTTCAATCCTGTTAACATGCTACCTCTAGGCCAAAAAATTTCGATAGTCTATGCTTTTCACAAGCCAACAAATAAATACACACCTGAAAATAACTAAACTTCTTTTCAGTAAGAAGAATAAGATGGCTTCAAGAAAGTGGAGACTTTGGAAACCTCCTTCCCAGGAGTTGCCATTTAGAGGGAATTTTACATAAGATATGTGGGAAATCTGTGAAAAATGCGACTATCTTCCGGAAATTTACATTTTTAACCCGCGAATAAGCATCTGACATCCTCAAACTTAAGCTAAGGTAGCACACCGCTAAAAAGTTCGTGGAACAAAAGTAGGATACCTGTCACTCAAAAATTAATATTCATGACACGCTGTTTTCATCGTGTCTACTAGTTATTATTTCGATACTAGGACTAATTTGGGTATCATAATAGAGCGGGAAGTGTATAGTTTTAGGAATATTACAAGCAACTTGAGGCCCGAGTGGGTCTTTTTGATGAAAAATAGGGCGTGCAACGCAAGCCTCATAATGCTTTCTGACATATTTGAAAGTACAGAATCCTGTTTCCATTATCCACAAATAGCAAAAACTGTGTCCTGAACTTGTTAATTATTTGTTGAAAAAAATAAAATTCACATCGATTTGCAGTAGCTAAATTTTTGAACTCAAAATAATGGGGTGTTTCCAAGCTACTTTTTTGAGCTGTGCTATTATATTTTATAAGGCTTTACATTGGAAATAGTTAGAGGACTGCTCTCTAAAATGTGGAAAATCAACTATAACCGAATTCAAAGGCGGTCTTGTTTACATTTTGAAAAAAAATCACTGCGTTAAGTCTGATTTTCTAAATGTTGTCTTTAGGCTCTCTAGAAGGGGCAAGAACCCATAAGAGATAAATGAATCAACGGTATATGCCAATGAAGTGGAAACTGAAGTTAGAGCGAGTCCCACCATCACTCAAAGTACACATACGAACAGACAATAAGGACTGGAGGACACTGTAGACAAAATTCATCAGCACAGGATGGAATCACTACGCTTTTCAGAAACAGGTATTGCTATTAACCGTAACACTCAAACTTTAGTTCTCTAGGTCGATTGGACGTACAATCGAAAGATTTTTGTTTATGCCAATATCCTAGGAATTCGGCAGCCTCACGGATAAACTGATGCTGAAGGATGGTGGTGCCATAATACTGAATTCATAACCATGTTAGTCCAATCCATTGACCATTCATGCCCTTTTCCTGAATACTAACATGCATGCACAGTCACCACATCCATTTCACATGTAAACTTTCCAAGGAAAGATTTAACAGCTGTTTATATTTCTGAATACGGTATGACTTTCAGTTGGCATTATGACTAGGTACAATACCGGTCTTTAAAAGACCTATCAGTTGCATGATATCATAAAAGTCAAAATATTTGAATCCGCAGGAATAGCTTAAAGTGAAGGACATGGTCTGGAGAATTCTCATAAGGTTACTTTTTCCAACTGAAGAATTGAAGAAAAGGAAGAAACGCAGTGTTCCGAAGATACGATTCGCATTCATTACGTGTTGTAGTATTTGTCCGTATGGACAGTAACTGACTCAATTTCCGATTTTGTTGTTCTTATTAGGTTGCTTGCTGGTCATAATCATTTGCAGGGTCTGTTCGGATACCTTACTTGTTTACTACAGCAAAAAATCCTGATTTTTTGAAGATTTTTTTTTTCAATTTTCTTTCTGATTAGCAAATCACTGATATGCCTTTTAAGGTGCTGTTCCGATCGTCTCGGCGAACCCCCTGATTTACCGGATTTGTAGCGATTGTGATATCACAGATGAAAGGCGTATTTCTTATTGTCCATCCTGAAATTTGAGCCTCTCGAATCTATTTCATTCCAAGATATAAAACAAAAAAATGCCCGTTTTAGTGGTTAAAACATAACTATTAGCACAGTATTGAATAGGGATTTTGTAACAAGATTATTGTGCGTCTACCATCAAAACCGCAATTTTTTCCCACGGTACTTTGATGGGGTGTATGTGCACATGCCAGGCTCTTATATCAATTAGAGAACACATACAAAATCGGAACAGCCCTTTTAAGTAAGTGTTTGTTTTACCTTGAATCTTTCTGCCTAGAAGTTTTCCAAAATAATGACTCGAGGCCAGAAATGTCAAATGGGGTCCCTCAAACCACTACATAGCAGATGCCCATATGCTGTTATTTGAAGAAGCAAAGTATATGAATAATTTTTGTATCTGATTGGGATTGTTTATATACTAACACATTGCTCTAATTATTCCTAAAACACCAAAACATGTTAAAAGTAAAAAGATTAAAAAACCTTCCAGTTTTCTCTTGTATCAACAGTTATAGCATCATGATAAAGAAATTGAAATTGTAGAAGCACACACATACTGTCTTCTTTTTACCCCTAAAAGCAGCAGTATGACTTGTGAACCTCTTATGGTGCATTTGTGATTTCAGCACCTCATGATTTTATTCATTGTATCACTAGATACCTTGGGAAAAGCTTATTCTCAAATGTGAGCTTATTCCAATCTTGCAGTTTTTTGTTATGGGCTACTGCTCGTTTCCCCCGTTCCATAGGCTACTGTGTTTTGTAATTTCTAATTCTGTTATTCCGTTAACCAGAAAATACAAAATTGCAATACTACAGATGTAACCAATTTTGCACGTAAGTTTTTGGGCACACACATGGATTAGTAACACTACCGTTCAGATGATAAAAAATCTCAACTTTTTTAGGTAATCGGGGGGACCGATGCCCTGTGGATCACGAAATTACCCCTTTACTAAACCCTTCCTTTCTCAGGGTCATCTCAGCAAACTCCCCTCACGAAATCAGTTAGGACATTGGAGAAGATAGCCAGCAGAGAAAGTACATTAAATATTCATTGAAAGCATCTGCTAAGGAGTTCAGAGGCCAATGCAAGATAGTCTGTTCTGAGTAAATCTGATATGAAATCTCCGTAAGGACCCAAGGCCCTAAAAAATATCGTCTGTCCCGATTGCCCGAGCTTTGAAAAATTACTCGGACAATTGAAATGGTGGTAATCACTGCCCCGATCGGATCGGGCTAGTTTTCATATTTTTTATTTTTTTAGTTCATATTATAAATAGTTTTGATAGTAAATTATGTACTAATGGTACCCCTTTGTTCATATGGAATAGTTTGTTGATGTAAAGAGTTACAGGTTAACTAAAGGGTGTGATCCTTGGAGTCAGTCCTGATAGCTCATGGCCAATAGGCCACAGTCCTCATGAATGTCCTGGATAATCGAAGCTGCAGACTGTTATATTTTTTATCCTTAAGAAAAAGACATGTTAAAATACAGAAAGAGTGATTTGTTAACACAAAAACTCCAAAATCAAGCTAACTTCATTCTTTGAAGCATACGAGCAAGTTTTTAAAACGTGCGTGTTTAAAGCCTTGCTGCGTAATGGAAATACACGCTGCCTAAACTCACATAATGCAGCGCCTTTTTGTTCGGTTGTTGTTCAGTCTTGTGCTTAGGCGTATAGGGTGCTAAGGGGAAAGCAGATATCCGTCAAATTACGGTGAATCTTTCTTGTCTACTTGAACCTTGGTTTCATGTCCAATAAAAATGGCCTGACAAAAAGAAAATTGCTGGATTAGAAGCGGCCAACTTCTATTTTTAAATCCCTGGTCTACAATTCAAACTTTGTAAGAAAGCATGTGGTCCTTAATGCACGGCAATCTGTGCATAGTGTGACGACACATGCGGTTAGCCCATGTGTGAGCTTTGTTTACAATACTTCCACCTTCTCAATCACTTCCGTGTCAAAGCAACTCCAGGATCTTGTCTACACGACGTTTGGCGAAAACTGGAGGAGGACCTGTCCATTTGGGTATATTTTATCCTTGGAATTTAACACTTTCCCGATGTCCCTGTAAAAAATCTGTGTTGAGATAATGATCAGGATACTGTTAAGGTACAAAAAGAAAGAAATTAAGAAATGTCCATGGACCTTTAAGGTTTGGGCATGCTATTTACCTGGGTTAACCATCGGCAACCGTTTGAAAAAAAAAATTGTTGGTGCTTTTTTATAGATTCCTATGATTGCCCATATTTCCATTTCTGAGCGTGCCAAGTATACCAAAGAGGAAGTTGGTTGTAATTTAAGAATGGGTTCCTATCAACAACCCCTCCACACTTTTTATACCACACCCCAATCAAAATTTTAGATTTTGGTAATTTACTGAGAAAGATCAGATATTTCACATTTTCCCCAGTGAAATTTAAGGGTCATGAAATGCTTCCTTTTGAGGTTATGAAACAAACAAACCCACCTATGCACAATTTAGATAAATTTTGCCGCTACTATCCAACAGCCTGCACTCATTTGACTCAATTTGTAATCCGATTGTGTTATGTCATCGAGGCAAAATATTGCCAATGCATTCTGGGTCCAGTAAGTTGTCATCATGTTTTTTGCGATGTGTTTTAGGCATGTACTGGCCTGCTTCACATATAGCCATGCCCCCCACTCTGTTTGGTGTGGTTGCAGTTCATATTGTACAAGAGTTATTTACTTGCTTGCAAGGGTGACCTGGGACCTGATAAACCAATTACAGGGAGTATCGGGTGCAGAGTTTGTTTACTCTTAGGAGCCACTCGCATCATGGTAAAATCCCTTTCATTCATTCAGTGGTACAATAGACCTACAGCTGTTTGAAAAACCCCATGCAAATTGTCCTTTATGTTTTAGAGAGCAATTTTAATCAATGGCGACACAATTTTTGACAACTGATATAATAGGGACATGCAAGACCGATTCCACCCACTCCGTAAAAATTCAGAAATTTCCATTGCGGGAATCTTGCCCCTAATAGGCCTTGAAAGGTCATAATTTGGTATGTTAATGCGCCCTCTATATGCCTATTTTTCCATAAAAGACGTGTAAAACTAATTTTTATGAAAATCATATTTGCCTGCAATGAAAATTTCACCAAATTTTTACCAGGAGGTCGTTAGTGCCATAACATACTACTAATACTCCAACTAGAGTCTTCAAAAGTGTATCGCCGTTGATATTTTTCTTTTATTCTCATTTTGTCAAATAAATGAACTTTCAAACATCTGTGAGACAAAATCAGTTGGTTCGTCCCTGTCATGAACTAGTGGTGCAGATGAGCACCTTTTTGTGGGGGGTTCCATCAACCAATCAACACATGTGCTCATGTAATAAGACTACAGGAGTGTTGAAATAATGACAGACTTGGCATGGGTATGTTCTAAATAGAAGCCGATTTGCACGATCCCCTTAATGCATCTCGTATTGTGACCCCTTTCCTTCGGGAACTTTGTCCCCAGACTCTAGTCGATAAAACATAGGTTAAGAGAGCGTAATCGTAATTGCTGGAAAACTACACTATCTGTGACGTGCAAGTTCAACTGTATTGTACGGAGGGGTGACAATAAGGGCACGCTTATGACGAAATACCACCTTGGGACTCTGGGACAATACGAGATTGCATTCTGGGGATCGTACCAATTTTATTGTGGTTCATTGTTACCTCATCTTTCTGTTTAGGCCAAGGAGCAGTATCGACAGGTAGGTGGAGTAAAGTAACAGAAGCTGTACAAGAAATCTGCAGAAAATAACAAGGAAGACTTGGAGAAGATCAAACAGAGATAGGAAGAGAGAGGGTCCATTATGACGAATGGATGTAAGTAATCCGGGGGGGCGGGGGCACTTGTATTTAAAGGTGGATATTAGGCGTGAACAAGGAAAACATGTAAAAACGGGTCTCTTTTTTCCAACAAGCGATGTACGCGCGTACATTGGATAAGTGGTGTTCAAAACCGGCCCACCAAATATAGAAAAAGGGCATGTTTTTTAACCCTGAAAATGTGATGTACATGTTTAAGGTATGTAATACTCAAATTTTCCGCTAGTGCGAAATGCAAACACCGCTATATTCCTATAAAAAACCTAGAATTTGATCGTTAATTTGTGTAGTTTTCCGTCTTAGTGGTATGTACGGCGAAATATGTGGCTGCTGTGAAGCACTGATTCTTTGGGGGCTAAGAGTTGAAAAAAACAGGGTCTGCAAAAAACTGACATGTCAATCTAGGTTCAAAAGAAGATATGTTAAAGACCATGAATGAAAAAATTCTCTCTGCAAAATTTCCATTGCTATAAGTACAGCAGGGCAAAGAATAAAGAGGGCACCAAAGCATGTATTTAAAAGGGCACCAGACCCATTTTGTAATGTGCCCCATAAGGACACAGTTTGTAGTTTTATGCTCTTTTGTATTTTCATAACAATGTATTTTCCCCACGTCCATGGTGACGATCAAGCAAGCTTTACAACGTCTCAAGAATGAGGGACTCTCAGATGGATGTGAGGTTAGGCGTGGTGGAGCAATCGTTATTACAGGCCAACTCA
>JAMKCH010003768.1:0-86250 GCA_023653785.1 Ophioderma brevispina
GAATTCCATCACTCTGAAAAAAAGAAATATCAAGTAGTATTATGCATTTAACTATCCATCCATACAGGGGCACAAAGGAAAATTGAATTGTCTACCCCCCCCCGAATTGTTTAGTGTTTTTGCTTTTCTTCATTTCATGCTTACCAATTAACCTCGTCTACCTGAGCCCTTAGATTTTCCTTATTGAACTCCGATTCCTACAAATTTTTACCACAGATAGCTTAGAGTTTCTTCTTTACGTCACTATGACGTCATAGTTTAAGGGGGAACGTATAAAAATACTGGATATACTCTCCAAATGTAAAGAGTGAAAATCACTCTTTCAAGGAGTGACTCTATAGACCAGTCTTGTTGGAGTAACAAATTTTCACTCCTTTAAAAAAGTGGATTTTGTTTGTGATTACTCTTCATCGACGACTTGTCACCTCATGAAGAGTGAGCAAATCGGAACCAGCAATTCACCACCTCTCAGAGTGAACTTTTAACCTCACTCCATAGATTCACTCCTTGAAAGAGTGATTTTTACTCTCTTTCTCATTAATAGATTAGGGTTGAAAATTGATATCTTGCAATTTTTACCGGCTCAAAAAAAAACAAAAAACAAGGTAGAGGAATACGCTCAAAGCGGAAATTCCCCTATTTTAAAGTGACCCTTTCCGGTATTTAAAGGTGCCGTGTTCCGATAGCATTTGGGTCGACTCGACGATTTACCCGGAAGTAGTATCAATTTTTGAAATGAGATGAAAGGCCGTATTTTTGACAATGTTGTCGTCGAAATTTCAGCGTTCATCCATTTCTTTGTCAAGATAGGAACAAAAATATATGCCGTTTTAATGTTTTAGGAGGCCCATCAATATTAGCACAGTAGTGAATAGGGTGTTGCACGATGCATCGGATTTCGGTTCTACTACCATAAAATCTGCAAGTTCATTTCCCACGATACTTGGTGTGAGTGTATGCAGGTACCATACATACAGGCTCATTTATGAAGTATAGAACATGATACGCATAACGGAGCAAGCACATATATATATATATCTATATAATGTATATATAATATAAATATATATATAATTAATATATGTGAGAAATGATGACAGCGGCGGACTTAGCATTATTAATCGCAAATGCAACTTGCTGTGTGATGGTACTCGAACCCACAACCTTCCGTTTAGATCCGGATGCGCTAATCAATTGCGCCACCAACGGCATGTGATGGGACCATTCGAGTTTCTACACCCTAGCGTTCGATGCGTAATCCCGTCCATATCACGAGGTGATCAAGTAATTCTGATACCCAAGCAACTCGAAATATTTATAAACAATGTGAGAAATTGGAGCTACTTAAAACCTCTTGTGAATTACTGCCACTCGCTATGAATTTGGCTTGTACGCAATGGGACCCCATTCGTGAAAATGTATATTGGGAGAAAATTGAAGAAGACGAGACGTAGCAGTGATGTAAATAATCATAATAACGCAGGCATTTATATAGCGCTCTTACAATGATAAACCAAGTATCCCAGCGCTTAACATTATTTTTTTAACATATTTTAGAAAGAGACAAAGCAACTTTACAAATGGCAGCAGCTTAATCAGCGCCCGGTTTATACATCCAAACATTGACGAGACACACACAATGGGTACAGGTCCAGAATGAGTACTAGAAAAATCCAGCAGTGGCCCCACGGAGATTTGAAACGGGGACCAATGGGTCCAAAGGCAAGCTCTCTAACCGTAGACCACGCCACTCCACGTATCTCCACACTCCACTCCATGTATCACGATATTATTTTGCCGAAACTTTTCGACCACAGGGCTTCATCAGGCAACTACATAAATAATGCTTATCTTCATTGTTGCATTTTCTATTCTTTTTATTTATGTAGTTGCCTTGATGAGCCCTGTGGGCGAAAAGCTCTGGCAAAAATAATATCGTGATACATCACGCTAGTCTCGTTCTTCATTACAATTTCTCCCAAGATATAATATATATATATATTAATATATATATAATATATATATATACGTCAAAGGTACTGCGTAGCACTGGATATAAGCTACTTTCAAGGTGCCGGACAAGGGTGTCAGCAGTGCTGGGTTTGACAGAAAAGTCAAATGTACAACGTTTTGAATAAGAACACTTTGTCAAGTACGTTACCAAACAACAAAAATACAAACAATATTGAACACCAGGCTCAATACAAAAACAGTGGTGTTAAAAAATTGCAAAGTGTGAAACAAGTCAAGGAAGATAAATACGCATAGCAGTCAATGGCTGTTACCAAAAGGGAAAGAAGTATTAGTCCAGCAGCCAAGAGCACTTGAAAAGGTCAAATTGACGTTCTACCGTGGGGTTTAAGAGTGTCTAATTTAACGCTGCGGCGTGCTCTGCACGGTGGCGCTTGATATCGTTGCTGCAGCGGGTGGACACGAATGCAGGGAACTTTGGCGGTCATTGATGTATGATTAAAACTGTTAAAATGAACAAGCAAAGTTGTGGTGACATTGTTCCTATGGAGCGACAGTGTCGGAAAATCGAAAGATAAGGGTGTTTTAGTTCTCCGATGTACAAGGCGCCACAACGTGTACAGACGATGGCATAAATGAGGTTAGAACTGGTACATGCGAAGGTTGACGACACGAAGTGTTTAGTACCAATTGGCTTGTGACAGGCTGCGGTTGTGAGATAAACGGCAGGTCTTGCATCTAGGGACGATGGACATGGATAAGGAAACCCGGAGTTCAGGTAGGTTGAGGATCTTTGCCCTCTATACACGATTGTGCTCTCTATATGGTGAGTTTGACATAAATCATGTCCCTAGTTTTACGCATCCACGTATCAAATCTGAGGAAAGTTTTCACGTGAATGTCGAGTTTCACGCGCGCGATGTGTATCGAGTTTTCCTCGCCATATGTCACGTGTGCAGCGTTATATGCGAGTTTACGCCATTGTCAAGTTTGCCCTCTATTACATCGAGTTTTGCTCTCTATATGGTGAGTTGACATAAATCATGTCCAGTTTCAAAATCTGTAGTACATTGATTTGTTCTCGTGGTGTATGTGCTAAAAAACATCATGTCGAGTTTGCTCATGTTGAGAACAAAAATCCTGTCGAGTTTGCTCATGTTGAAGAAAAAACAATATGTTCGGAGTTTGCGCATGTTGAGAAAAAAATCATGTCGAGTTTGCTCATGTGAGAAAAAAATCATGTCGAGTTTGCTATGTTGAGAAAAAAATCATGTAGAGTTTGCTCATGTGAGAAAAAAATCATGTCCAGTTTGGCACATGTTGAAAAAAATCATGTCCAGTTTTTTAAAAACTCGGCATTGTTTATTCTGGACATGAATTTATTCTGGACTGATTTTATGAAACTCGGCACATAGAGTTCCAACTGGAGGCAGCGCATGTAAACTGGTTTAGCGGGGTAAAACTCGATATACAGCGCATGAAAAATCGCCATGATTTGATAGTGGAGCGTGCCATATATTATTCGACCTGCTGCGATGTACATGTACAGTTGGTAAATTTGCGCACAGGCAAGCACCTTCACCGCATGCTATGGACACCAAAGCCTACTGGCCACAATATACACAACGATGTACGAGGCCCTGATGAATGCTGCAAACAGCTGGCCTTTTGCCCGCGAGCATGCTTCCGTGTTCCTAAGGACTAAACAATACTATACTGTTCACTATAAGGGGAAACATGAACCTTGATAATGTACAAAGAGATAACACTAGGGAAGGCGAAGGTCATGATGCCACCCTTAGGTAGATAAACTTTAGAAGCTAGAGCTGTATTTTGGCCAACTTGGAGTCTCTCCCTCTGAAAAAATGTTTATTTGATGAATAATATAGTGACAAAAGACTGTGGTACATGTTTAAACCGAAACGAATGGTGGTGACTCCTTCGCGAACTTTCCTCCCCCCCCTTCCTCCCCTCCCGGCGATGGTCAGATGATGATTGATGATGATTGGCGTCGTCAGGTTTCGCGCTAGGTTGCGTTCTGCGCGATATGCGAATTTATAGAGTTTTATTGAGCCCAGAAAATTAGCGTTTGAGAAAATCTAAGGGGGTTTCTTACGCGCAGAAAAATATCGCGCCGACCCCCGACTTTTGTTCAAGTTCGGCAAGTGGGGGGACAAGTCTGTTCGTGTCATCCTCTGTTAAAATAAATAAATGATTAGGGTAAATAAAACAAAGCAAGCTCTAATTTAAGCCCGCTGTGGTTCGGAAAGCGGAGATAGATCATAGAGGTTGTGTTAACACAAACAGCCGGCAGGGAAGTGGAGGACCTGTTTTTCACAAGACTGAGTGGTTCAATTCCTTGGCAAGATAATGAAACTACCACTTGTAAACACAGAAAGCTGGTGAGGTAAGCAAAATATAATCTTAAGAACTTAAATTACGGTTGAAACTGATTTTAAACAACCATTGAAATCTGCCCGAGTAATCAGCGAGTAGTCTGTTGTTTCCTTGGATGGAACGTGATTTGACCGCGAGTTTGAACCGAACAATGTCAATAACCTGCTCGAGGTCTAAGGCAAGTTACCTTACAAAACGTATCACCCCTTCAGCATTTGTATTTTTTACCCTAGTATATTAATATTCGCAATCAAATCCGAAGTAATCTTTTACAGTGTAGGCTAAAACTTACCCATGTTTAAGACTTTGAGGGTTTTTGTTTTCCAAACGTGCACTGGGGAAATCACGGCGTACTTCGCAACTGCATTGCTAAAATGGGTCAATGCATCAACACTGTTACACCGTTTACACGGCAAGGTGTTAGCGCTGCAAGCAATGGTGAGGGTTACGAGAAAATGCAGCGCTGTGACCATTGGTGTGTTCCCTATTATCCAATACGGACGAGTAATATCAACGGGGGCGTGTTTACCGATTATCCAATCAAACAAAGCGAGTTTCCACACAAATTTGATTTTTTTTCCACTAAAACGTGCCGCCAGCTGCCCTTGCTGTAGGGTGTGTCTCTATTAGCCACCACATCGCGGACCTTTAACTTGGCACGTCATAACTAAAAATAGATGATGGGCACTTATAGATGTGATTTTTTTCCGGCCAGCCAGGGCGATTGAATGACTAAATATAAAATTTACATTTTTTTTTATTGTTGGGTATCATTTATGATAGAGGAACCCGTTCATTTCAGGGTTCTTGCTTCCCTATCTTTTGATAGGCTATAATTATTGCATCGTAATGAATCTAGACATGTGTGAATGTCTAACTGCAAGGTAACTGGGGAAGCAGGAACATTTGGGGGGGAAATTCTAATTACTCTGCCACCCCTATTTTTATTGTATTTTATTGGAAACAACTTTGTAACCGTGGCACCACACTTATATTCCCCCAACCACACTGCTGCGTGCTGGTGTTCACTGATTAGTAGCAATTTATTACCCTGTTACAAACAGATCTTATACCTATTCTTATTACAAAAAAATATAAGCCATCAAAAATTAATGTGCAATCTGGGCAAATGTTCAAACTTGGCAACCTTCATTTTATTGTCCAGCAACTGCTGACTGTCCCAGGCGGATTAAGGCGGGCAACCATAGAAGTTACTTAAATAAAAACTATTTAGCTTCCAGGGGTGGTGGCAAAACCCATTGGTATTGGAACCTTTCTTCATTTGTTTGCTGGAATTTGGACCCGGCAACACCAAGGCAATGTGGTGAGGCATTGGGACTCAGCTCCTCACTTTGTGGAAATCACCATTTTGGTAAGCCACTAAAATATTCTTTTTTGGGGTTAATTCAGTGAAATATATCTTATTTCTGTCATATTTTTTTCATGTTGAAACCACCTACTCTTTCACTTAAGTTGATTTAAAATTATCCTATTTGAAAGGACATTAAAAAACAATTCTTATTTCCTTACATTTAAACTCATGAAAATTCACAAAAGAAAAATGTGGTAGCAATTTGAGTTACCTGTACACAGTTAAGTACTAGTTTTCACCAGTATATGCCCAGTAAGCAATTGACACCAAAACCCCGACACAACTCAAGTCGCGCATTTTATTTTAGTCCTATCACTTGCAACACTCTGGTGAATATAGAGAATATGTATTACTACAGTGTGCTAGCGGGCGTGATGTTGGACACAATAAGCCTTAATCCCGGAAATAAAAATTGCTCTATCCATGATTTGGTATCACGGGATGCAGGAGATCATGCTCTATAACATATCAAAAATCCGCAAAAAAATCCGCTTTGGGGAAAAATTTTTTATGAGTATTAAATTTCCCTTTATCCCAAAAAATCTCGATGTTCCCCCCCCCCCAGCTACATTCGTAACAAGTCGGTGATAGTAACCATTCGAAATGCGTAAGTTGTGCGTGTAAAGTGCAGAGCGGTAAATGTTGGCGTTATGCATTATTCTTAGGACTAGCCGCGGACGCGCCCCATAAAGTCCCGCGGATGAAAGGAAACCTCTGCGGTGTGTGGTGGTTGGTATAATAAAAACTCTCCAAACGGGAAAATCTCGAGATATAGAGATATAGAAATATAGAGATATCGTTGAAAAAGGTATTTTTCGAAAAAAAAATTATCATAAATAATAGATTATCGGAAAACTTTAAATGGATTCCATAACTCAATGTAGGCATAATTATATTTTTTATATGACTATGCCTATATTTAAAAAAATACAATAGCATTCACACTTTTATTTTAAAATACTGAGTCCCCCCCTTTTTATTTACAAAGCTAAAAGTTATGCCGAGGTAAAAGTTATGCCTATCAATAACACAAGTTTGTCCAAAAGTTTCTTAACGTTTTTACCATGTAAATTTCAGGAACGTTTGAAGGAAATGTTGGCCAAATGAGATGATATTGCCAGGCAGAGCCCGCGAATCTAGAACGACCCAAACTCCGTGTCAACCAAATGGGCGCGTTTGGCGACACTAACTTTCTTCACAAAAAAATTTTTCTTCAAAAAGGTTTCAATTTTAACAAAATAATCATGCTGCACTCTAAAGAGACAACGAAAACGGATATGGTTGATGTACAAACCGTTGGACCAATTTGTTTAATTAAATGAGACTATGTATGCTAGCCAAAGAACTTGAATAGGCCTAAATTCTTTCTTTAGGGCGGAACAATTCCAATATTTAAGGAACGTAAAAATTCACTTTTGAGGACTTGAAGTCAATTTGTTAAGACGCAATTCCGGCCTTTTGTACAAAAATAGTTCGCCATTTCGGTAAGTCTTGCACCCAAAGAAATTCATTCATTCCAGATTGCACTCTTCCGATCTCAATATTGAATATCTGGATGGGTACTTTTTTGCTTCTTCGTCTCGACGTGTTTTATATGGCAGCCGTTCGAATTTCTCTTCGCTTGGTTGCCGCCACCATTAATTACCTGTAGACGTAAACTTCATTTTAAAAAATCAATAGCTGTGAAGTAACTGCCGTTAAGCAAAATTATCATTTAAAAAAATTATTTTTACATGTATAAACGTTTACGAACTGAGAAACGTAAAATAACTTGCTCACTACACCCCATGTGGTCATCTGCGTTCTTGTGAAGATAATCGGTCGCGTGCGCGGTTTACATTCCGCCAACCTTGTGTGGCGCGTATATGTCGCGAATGCGCTGTTCGGACTGTTACACGAAACCATTGCGAAATAATCCGAGTTCAACAATTATCATGGCAAATGATGAAGAAATTACTATACCAAGATAATATCTAATCATGTCCATACCAAAATTTTACGTGTAAATCGTATATTCAACTCTCCTTGAGATGTAGATATAGAGCCTTATATTTTACTGGAAATTGTTTCCTGTTGTTTGTAGATTCTGTATAAAACTGATTTCACTGAAAACACGCTGACTTTTAAACGATGAATCGACAGTCATTTAGCTAAGTTTCTGTATAAAGTTAACGTTTTTACGAAGAATGTGCGTGCTAAAAATTTGTAGGCCCTACGTATTACAGTAATTACACCGCATTCTATCTGATCAACCAAAATACCGCAGTAAAAATAATCTAATTAAAGCACTTGAAATGCATTCTGTTTAACCAGCAAAGTGTTAACCTATTTGGCAGAATGGGATGACCCCGTATATAAATACGGTAGAAATTTAAAAAGAGACCCGTTTAAATTTATTCTTAATAGACTTAATATTAGCATTTCCAAACAATTAGACGTAATAACTCACCAAATACATCTGTAGCTGTTTTGAATTGAAATCTAGTTTACAATTTCGTGTATATACTTTTGGGTATAGACTGAGATGCCCGTATCTACTCTAATTTTACACTATTTTGTAATGTATGAATTGCTCTCATATGTATCACAGGAAAACATTATTCGAGTTGTGATAGCAGCAAGCCCAAATGATTCCTCTATGCCTCTAGCCAATTTGGTTTAATTTGCCTGGAGATCACACTGCTAAACATTAACCAGCGATTAAAATCGCTTTGTGAAAGGATATGACCCAATGTTAATCGCCTTTTCAAATTTCGGGGATAGAATTTTACAATACTAGTTCGGCCTGGGATTTTTACCCAAGAACTTCACACGCCATGCACGCCACGTGTTGTTCAATATGAATCATTTCGCATACCAGGAAGAAAAAAACAAGTATAAATCAGAACTATATAAAAATATACAAATAATGGAAACACATGCCCCGTGAACATAATGTTTCAAATATACATAACCTCTAGCGAGCAAAGTCAGTTGTGCCACCTTTATTTGCGTTAACCAAATTAACAGTCTATTGGAGAAAAAACAATTAAAAGTTCAAAACATTATAAAATGTATATTTGGTGAGTTATTGCCAGAGTTTGAGAATGTATAGAGAATAACCCCCCCCACCCCCCCCCCCAAAAACATTGACCACCACCCCAAACTTGGTAAACATGCTTTTTTTTTTTTATCTTCCTTTTTTCTTACCAATGTGAGTTTTTTTTCTTCAATTGTATACCATAGGCGTGCCCCCCAGAAAATTTTATTGAGGTGGGGACTGGACGACTAAAGCCTGTTCGAACCATTGATGTGAGGCGAAGACGAGCCGAGCGACTAAAGGGTGGGTCCAGGGGCCCGCACTTAGGGCCCTGGTGGGGGCCTATGCGCAACGACCCCGGCGCCGGGTCCAGGGGGAGAGTACCCTCTCTTTCTACTCTCTCTCTCTCTTCTCTCTCTCTCTCTCTCTCTCTCTCTCCCTATCTCCACTCTCTCCCCCACCTCTCTCTATCTCTCAGGCCATACAGTGCAGCGCGAACCGTGAAACGAAGTTCTCTCTGCCTTTTCTCCTTTTTCTTTTCTCCTTCTCTTTCTGTATCCTTGTCTTCTTCTTTTTCCTTCTTTTCCTCTTTACTTCCTCCTCTTTTTTTCTTGAGGACCAAACTTTGAGGGGGCTTTTAGCCCCCCAAGCCCCCCCCCCCCCGGGTACGCCAGTGATACAATATACTGTAAACATTTACAGTTTGTATTAGAAATCAGTCGAAACCTATTTACCGTTTTTACCGCATTTTTGACTAGGTACTGGATGTCCGTCTAATACTGCTAAAATATGTAGTATTTGTATAATTGACAACTTATAATAGAATATTATGATATTACAGTGACGTAGGCAGCCTTGTGGTTTGAGGGAGGGCAAAAGACTTCCGGTTAGAGAGAAACAGCTCTTCTGAGTCGGAGGGTAAATAAGATCCAAAAAAGGCAGATTGCAGTTTCAAGAAAGTTTCCCTATTTTAACTCATTTTTTTCGGCCACCCCCGTGCGAAACCGGCGCACTGACCGCACCCTCACCCCCCTCCCTATTGCTATACATTGGACCATGCTACTTAACATTCTTAATATTTGAATAAATAACTATAGATTTAAATTTAGTCATAATAGGCCTGCAAAATTTTAATATGTAAAATACAATATTCTGCTATATTTTTCAAATACCAGCCAAATGTTTGTCATTTGCAGCTTTTTTACAGTATATTAGGTAGAAATCACAGTATTTTATTTCCAGTTCGTAGACTACCCCTCAGCGTTGGCGGAACCAATTTTCACTTGGTATGTATCGTAAAGAAATATGTAGGACAGCAATTATGTTTTTTTTTCTTTTCGTTTTATTATCGTGGTTGATTGGCACACGCCGGTTTAATTCTTCGGGGTAAAGATTCCGACGAGGCAAATGCTCAAAACACAATGATATGTGTACAACACTTTTTTCACAAATCCACGCCATTTTTATTATTCATTACTTTTTATACTGACATATGATGACAAAAAATTATTGTGTTCTATTTTTGACATTATTTTGTTACTGCTTTATAATGATTGTTTTCTATTCTGCCATGCTTTTTTTGATAAAGGTAAACATAGTTTGAGTATATAGTTAAAAGTTTATTTCAGCCATCCATTTGTTTTTCTACTGGTACTTCTCTTACTTGATCTTGTTTTTCTCTACTAGCTTCCTGTACCTTGGCATAGAATTTGTTTTCTAGATAAAATAGCAAATATAATATAGCTGCCCCATTGATACTTTATTTTATTAATCCATGTTGTATTCAAGATGTTTTACCTACTAACTGTATAATGAAAGTAATTCCGGCGCAGTCGTAAAATACAGTCAAAATCATACGCGACCCTTAGGCCATTCGTACATGCCTGTAGAGATATGTGTGTTTCTCTTTTTATCTGTTGTGAATAGTTTACGCTAACAGTGCCTATGCCCTCTTATATGCAGTTTTAATGCGCAAAATAACAGCTCGCGTGAGTCGCGTGTAGAGTTTTGCGTATCAGAGCAACCGAATTAGCAATAGAACTTTCTGAAAAACGTTATCCTACGAAATTTAAAGAGTGCGATATTCAAATACTTATAACAAAAAATCCCCCAAAGGAGTTTTTGCGATTTTGGATAGTTATAGTGTAGAAGCTCTGGCATAAACTGATACAAATACATGGTAGAGGAATATTTTTCCGTGTCTTCCTGCTCTCACGCCCCCCTATATATATTAAATTAAACTTCTCACTTCATGAAACACAACGGGGGGGGGGGGGGGGGGGGTGGTGAAAGCAGAATTGAAAGAGACCTTTCAGTTTAAGGGTGGCATCCCAAACAAAACCGCACGTTGTTTTCCTGGTTAATTTCTCGCATTCTATGATGCTTGAGTGAATTCTCTTTTAGTGCCCGGTAGCGTCTGCGATTCACTGGCAAACGGCTCTTGTTCGAATATCTAACCGTAATGGACCCCATTTACGGTAGAATGCCCATATAGTCTAGAATGGCGGCCGAACACATGACCTAAATCAAAACATAATTTGCATAACAGTACCGAAAACGCTCTCTGACGGAATTTGCCGGCTAAATTCAACAATAATGTTTGTAATTTGTTACTACTACAGTTCCAGAACTTACATATTGGCTTCTTGGACATTAATTTGTTTCATATCTTGGTGAATTTCCACTGAAAATTTTACATTCTGTTTTGGTGATCAAGGCAGCAACCAGAGGGTGTTTTTGAATCATCCCATGATGCATTGCATTTGCCTATACCGTACGGTACTAAACACATGTCATTACTAGGGATAAAAGTGTTCCAAAAATTCAAGAACAAGCAAGACATTTCATTATCATGCAAAAAATTCCTAAGTACTAACTAGTGATGGCCGATCTTATCGGCAGATCGGAAATCTGCCCGAATTTTGTTCGAATCGGCTTTGAATCGGATCGGGAGAAAATGTCATCAGCTACTGATCTACCTCACCGCTCTCCCCAAACTGACAATAAAAGCCCAAAGTTTAACTAAAATACAACAATTTTTAAAGCTTACATTTATATTTTCGATGTGACACTACATTATGTCATTATAAATGCTCTGCCATCATTACCGCAAGAAATCCTGTTGTTGTACACTGTACTAATTCTATTACTTTTGCGTATTTTTAACGCATACTTCTGAAAACGGAAGGTTTTCCTGCGTGTGAAATCCTCCAAATACATGGAAAATTCCATCAACATCTCAGACGGAAATGAAGGCTGCGTACATGTAGTCATTGCAGCCATTGTATGGCTTAAAAGAAGACTCCATGTGTGCTTTCCTCATACGTAATTCCTCAGTATATGTTTCTGTAATTAAATTATCCGTTTATCCTTCTTTGTCCTTCCTCTATTTTTTTTTTGTAACACAAATGAGTAAAAGGTTTAAGTATTAGTTTTGCGACGAAAAAGTGAAGCTGAGTCGTGGCTTACACAGTCCGATCACGGCGAAATCAAGGAATTAAGCAACGTCGTGCCGGTCAGTGCTGATGGGAGACCAGAGACGATATATATCCGGTGATCTTTGTTGTTTTTGACTAATCCCTTCCAATCTATTAGTACTTTTGTTTTCCTTCCTAAAATATGATTAAGAAACAGCTTGCTGCGAAGTTTCTCAACGAAAAGATACAATTGTAATATTTTTATTTCTTTTTTGCACCTGTATTGAACAAAACCTGAAGTGCACTGATTCTACACGTTTTCGTCTATTGGCACTCAACACTAAACCCTTTTAAGACTTTATTTTCTTACTGCCATAATCCGAAATCGCCTATCATTAAGTTATTTAAATAAGTTTAATAGTTATTTAATTAAAAAGTTTTGTATTCCGATTTTCTCGTTATAATTTTATTAATTTAATAATTATGTCAGTGTGTGTCCTATCCAAATTTTTATCATTGTTACTCTTGATCAGTTTATAGTTTTTATTTTATATTTCAGTTACTATTTATTCAGGTTTCATTTATTCATTTATACTTAGTCAGTTTTACATTTATTCAGTTTATTTTACAGTCTGATTAATAATTTGTTGGACAAATCGAACACTCGCGAGCTTGACTGCGTGAGGCCAGGAGGAAACGCACCTTGTTTCGCGATGCGTAATTGGTCGAAGATTGCGCCGACCTCCCTCGGAGCTTGTGCACTTAAACGAGGTGTGGGTATCTCCTGTCCAAGTATTAGAATCCCACTGTAAGTTACGTTATATTTTTCAGTTTATTGATATTTATGCCGTTTAATTAATTTACTAATCTATTTATGTTTTATCATTGATAATATTTATATTTATTTACATGTCGTTATATTTATTATATATACATTTATATCTTTTTAATCTAAAGTCATCACACAAGACGCAAGTAAATGATGAAGAGTGAGAAGAAGAAACCAGATGAAAAGAACAGATTTCCCCATATTTGGATTTGGACGGCATTTATTACCGCAAAAGAGGAGGTACGTGGACCATTCTTTTTTTTTTCTTTTTATTATTTGACAACGCAAGTCATCATCTGAAACCTTCGTCTTTCCGTCCCTCGTGTCACTGTGGAATGAGATGCCACTCTTCATCTAGTCCTGCATTGGTCCTACAATAATACAAAAAGAGGATATTGAGATATTATAGAGATAAATTTATATAAAAACATAAATTGATGTAAGATAAATAACGTTAACAACACTGAACTTAAAACGGATGCGAATTTAAATTAAGATATGATGATGCTGATAGGATTGTCGGAGTGGTTTTCCGTATCAGAGCGTAGTCCCTTCGGTACGTGCTAGTTTCCTGGTATGAAACCAACAGGCCCCGTCTTCCTTGGTAGTAAACCTTTTCGCAGGCGTAGCTTCCATGGAGGTAGCGACTATAACTAGTCAAAGGGCCGCCGACAAACCAATATTAGTTCCTTCTAATAAATGATGTTATATAAAACACCAAATGACTATAAAGGATAAAGTGACAACATGAACTTAAACAACAACCGATTTGCGAACTTAGAGAAAATTAAATTAGATACGATGATCTGATAATGTATTGTCGGAGTGGGTTTCCGTATCCAGAGCGTAAGCCCTTCGGACGTGCTAGTTCCGTTGTACGAATCCACAGCCCCTTCTTCCTTGGTAGTACACCTTCCGCAGGCGTAGCTTCCATGGAAGATAGTGACTACTCAAAGGGCGCCGACAAACCAAGATTAGTCTTCGCTATTTATTATGAACTATCGCTGCTGTACTAAATCTAGCCACTGCATTTGAAAACATACCTAAAAAATACATAACGAAAGAGTTGAAAATGGGAATATTTCGCCGTATTTCTGACTTTGTCTTCCATAGGATTTTCAGTTCATTAAATATATTTATAAAATAGTTATAAAATATAAAAATAGTCGAATGTGCGACATATATTGAAATATAAATCTGCTTATAAACATGAATATGCGTTGGTTCTTTATTGTACACGTATACCGATCCTAAAGTCGGCCGGCGCTGGTTCGGCCTTTATCTGGCGGTGCGGCTTTACGTTAAGGTCTTATCTTATCGGCTTTTTATGCCCTTATCTTCCGAAATTTCACTGCGATTTTGCCGCGATTTCTAATTTACCAATATTATAATCGATCGTGATCTGATCGGTCCTTCGTTCACACTTTTATGATTGGAGATTGGGCAGTACCGATCTGAGGCTGGATCGGCCATCACTAGTACTAACACTTTGTCGGCGAAAATGGTGTAACAGTCCGGGTTTGTATTTTTAGAATGTGATTTTTGTGGGATCAATGACCTATTTTGGTGAAATTCCCAACTGGTGCATTGTGGGATTGACTCACCACCACACCTCTGGCAGCAACCCAACACGATGTGTGACAGTCTCCTACTGGCATTGTTTCTATATAGCATCTATATTTAATTCTCTTGTATCACGATTTGCGGTGTGTCCATCCTGTTTGGCTGCTCCAATAATCCCATACAAATGCACACTTTCTTCATTTAAGCATGTGAGCCCATCATATTTCATTCCTCAGTATTTTTATCCAACAAATTGTGTTTAATTTCATATATTTGAACTTGAAATTTAAACACTTTTGTGACCTTTTTGTGCCCCTTTCTTCGATTGATGAAGTGACAGTTGGGACCATTCCATTTGTTGCTAAAAGGTTTGAGCACAACTTTGTTACAAATATTTGTTTCCGTTTTTTGTTTCTTATTCTTATTGCACCTTTCAAATGTACATTTCAATGTTAATTGGTCCTACAGCTATGCCGTATTCAAATGGAGCAGCAATTGGCACAGGGTTAAATATGAAATCCTGTTAAGAATGAATAGAATCTCCTCTTATGGGCGAAAAAAATGTGAGGGAAACTAATATTTGAGTTTTTCAGGTCCTTATTCGCTCTAATCCCTCAGGCTCGTACGGTCCTGAAGTCCTTGAAAGTCCTGGCATTTCAAAAATCCATTTTTCAGACTTTGAAAACCCTGAATCACATGGTCCTTGAAAGTCCTTGAAAATTGCAGTCAATGTGTAATATACTCGATATTGCATTTTGATTAAAATGAATATCATGGCAACCAAAGAATTTTCTATTCATCCATTTGCGACATCAACGGCAATGGGATTTAAGATATATTTTTTTAACCCTTATGCTCTATTACAGGCCTGTAACGATTACTGAACATGTCATCAATGCAAAAGAGCATGCCCGGCGCCCATTTTGGTTGTTTTTTTGTCTTAGTCGGTGTATTGAAAGAAGTTAATGTTTACTTTAAAAGTGGAAACTAATTGTACACATGCCTACAAGTACGGATTTTTGGATTCCGTATGGAAAGTGAAGGAACTACGGAGGACGTTTTCAGAAAAAAAAATATCGAAAAAAACTGGTTGCGTCACTAAAATAAAAAAAAAAGTGTATGAGAAAAATAAGTAAAATCAGAAAAAAAAGTTAAGGAAAGAGCGCAATATCTTTTCAAAACAAATAAAAGGACATAGATTGCAAGATTTTAATTTATAAAGTCTGTTTAAATGGTTTCGACTCGTGTTTGCTCCCGACTTCGGCAGGTTACCCACATTAACCCAACCCGGACGGGTCGTTTGCAGGCGGACGGCCCAAATGCAACGAAAGGCAATCTATTTTTATTTTAAGGCCCAGATGCAACGAGGCCAAGTTTGCGTTTCATTGCATCTCGGCCATATTTCCCGGCACAGGAATTACGTAGC
The DNA here is from genome assembly GCA_023653785.1 of Ophioderma brevispina. NCBI lineage: Eukaryota > Metazoa > Echinodermata > Ophiuroidea > Amphilepidida > Ophiodermatidae > Ophioderma > Ophioderma brevispina. The sequence continues at coordinate 15,994 of JAMKCH010003768.1, forward strand.
GTAAAGGCAATAAACGGCCCAGATGCAACGAAAAACATCGCGCCATTTTCCCGGAAGTACGGCCCAAATGCAACGAAAACCATCGCGTCATTTTTACTCGGAAGACGCCCAATGCAACGAAAAACATCGCGCCATTTCGGGAAAGACTCCCAGATGCAACGAGACAAACATCGCGTGAAATGCAATAAAAAAACAGGGTAATCAATAAAATAAATAATGGATGCGTACTGCACACTGTGCCTGCATGAATTTGTAGCTTATAGTTGGCCAGTCGTGAGTGGCGCTATTACGCTACATCAAAGTCGTGCGTGGCACTATTACACTACGTCATGCTCCGGTTTTAACGTCATGATACGTTTACTTTCATAATTAACCCAATAGCTTACCGAAAATGGTGGCCTATTACCATTGAAATCGAAATTGTCTATGGGCATTTTGTATCAGTGTCACCCACCCGATGAAAAGCATTGCGCCTTCCCTGCGGGCAGAACCGTCCGCAATTCAGTGAAACTCATCGCATCAATTCCAGTCAATAACGGCCAGATGCAACGAAAAACATTGCGTCATTTTCCCGTAGGCGACGGCCCAGAGGCCCACGAAAAACATCGAATCAGCGTCATTTCCGGGAAGACTGCCAGGGTGCACGAAAAACATCGCGTCATTTTACCGGAAGACGGCCCAGATTTCCCACGCACACTCCTCTTCCAACCCTCCCCACCCTCACCGTTCCGAGCATATACCACCAACCATACCCATCGGCCTCTTTCATCTTCCCCACTGATACAACCCACCCTTTCTCCCTCCCAACCCCCACCATTTTACCTACAATTCAATTCGTCTGCCCACGGCCAACCCTTCTATACCTTCACGTTCCTATAACATACCCAACCTTTCCACCGCAACACCCAACCTGTTTCCCGGCCCTACCCCCTCCATAACCTATACCCTTTTCCCCCCTGCAACGAAAAACATCGCGCCATTTACCGGAAAGACCGTCCCAGATGCAACGAGAAGAAACATCGCGTGAAAATGCAATAAAAAACAGGGGAAATAAATAAATACCTATGGATGCGTACTGCACGCTGATCTGCATGAAATTTGTAGCTTATAGTTGGCCAGCCGTGCGTGGCGCATTACGCTACATCATATCGTGCGTGGCGCTATTATGTACGTCATGATCCGGTTTACGTCATGAACTACGTTATGCATGTAATTAACCCAATCGCTTATCGAAAATGGTGCGCTATCACCATCGAAATCGAAATAGTCTATGGGGATTTGTACAGTGTCACCCGCCTGATGAAAAGCATTGCGCCTTCTGCGGGGCAAAACCGTCCCGAAATGCAGTGAAAAGCATCGCATCATTTCCAGTCAATAACGGCCAGATGCAACGAAAAACATGCGCATTTCCCGTAAGACGGCCCAGATGCAACGAAACACCAACATCGCTAATTTTCCGGCAGACGGCCCAGGGCAACGAAAAAACATCGAATCATTCCAGTAAGACGGACCAGATGCAATGAGAAGACAATGAGAGTCATTTTGCGCGACCAAAAATAGATATTGACGGCCGAGATTGCAACGAAAAGGCATTTTCCGACCGGTACAACGTTTCGTGCCTCTCATTTTGAATCTCGGCCGCGTTAGGGTTAATAATCTTGATTTAAACCATTAACTGCTGTATGCTAAATGTCTTCTGAAGGTATTTTAATCTACTACTCAACTGCAGTGGTGTAAAGGGTAAGAGAAGTACCAGTAGCTTCCAAACAATGCATTGTTCGTTGGCAGGTTTGTACAGGTAATCATGTGAATCTTTAGAGTTGAAACACTCTTAAAAATGCAAGTTTCTGATCAGTACTGTCACTTTAGCCATGTTTCATCACTAACGATCCAATCGTATCTGTACAAAAACCTCATTGGAAGCAAGCATTGTGGGAAGCTAATGAAATCTTCTCTTTAAAGGGGTAGACCTACAAACAATGTATTTATAGTGGTTTGTTTTCAAGTTTTAGAACCTTTGAACGTTTTTTTAGATCAGTTTGGGTCCTGCACTTACATTAAAAAAATTTACTCCATATGGACTTAGTTCCTGCTGACGTTCCTTGAATGGGGCTGTCAGACGGTAGAGCTCTGTCCATTTTTCTGGAAAAGCTGTATTTAAAGAGCTCTATCTCATGATGCAGTTCATATGTATTTAGGTAGATCTCAAGATTCAAGTTATGAGCTAAATTTAGAATTAGAAAGTTCATTTTTTAATGTATAAGCAGCGAAACTATTCCTGATAGACTGTGTCAAACTGTCAGATGGTGGAACTCCATATTTTTTTTCAGGAAAGCAGAAAGAGCATCTGCAGTGTGTATATTATATGGCGCAGTTTTCAAAGTATGATCCTTAAAAGGTCTGACCTTCTTTTTCATATAATTCTCCATATGGAATTAGTTTAACAGACAGTTACTTAAATGGGGGTGTTCAGAGTGGTGTACCACATAACTATAAAACAATTTACAATTCTGAATGGGGTTAAAAAGTATGTTCAGCCCCGTAGGGAAGTGTCGTAGGGAACTAGTCCATATGGAGTAGTGATTTTTAATAAAGTGCATGAAAAATATAAATCTAAAACCTTCAAAGATTCTTAACTTGAAAACAAAACCACTATAACAATACAATGTTTGTCCTTTGCACCACTGCAGTTAAATAGATACCTTCAGAAGATATTTAGCATACAGCAGTTAAATGGTTAAATCAAGATATTAATATGGGTGAACCATCCGAAAGTCGGGAGAAAAAAGATGTCGGAAACCATTTTAACAGACTTTATAAATGGAACATCTTTCAAATCTATGTTCTTTTATTTGCTTTGAAAAGATATTGCCCTCTTTCCTTAACTTTATTTTTCTGTATTTACTTATTTTCTTACTTTTTATACACTTTATATTTCAATGACGCGACGATTTTCCGTATTTTTTATGAAAACGTCCTTGAAAGTCCTTGAATTTTGTAAGAAGCTGGGTGTACGAACCCTGTCCCTTTAAATTGGGGATGAATTTATTCTACCACCACACCCTTAAGGTAAGTTAAGGCCATGAGAATGAAAGTTTTAGATTTGTGTCCCGATTTTTTCATAAAATTTGGCTCTTAATAGGAGAACATAAAATTTACATTTGCTGAATTAGACATTTCAAAAAAAGTTACTCCAGTACAAGGGGAAAACAGATTTTGAATAGCGCCACCTAAATGATTATTTATGCTAATTAGCATAGGAACGCTATGGCCGATTTGAATTTTTGTCCACTAAAATATGCGCAACTGATCAGGGGTAGAATTTCGTCGCTGTGTGTGAGAATCAGTCTTGATTCCCCAAACAAATTTTGCGGGAATCATCTAATTCACTACTGTGTTAACTTCTAAAGATTATGAGAATCAACATTGATTCACGCAAATCAGTTTACGAGAATCTTTGCGAGAAATGATTCTCGGATTCTCGCCGAAATTCTAGCCCTGCTGATATTTAGGCAATTACAAAAAATAGGGCAAAAATCATATAGCATTAAAACAAGGCAGGCAAAAACAAAATCCCCCGGGGCCCTTACATGGTAATGGCAAAGTAGCAAAAATGCCATCATCAAAATGCCCATGCTAACATTGACTTAATTTGGTATGTGTTCTCTCTACTTAGGAACAATCTTTGTGGAATACCAGTATCCAGACTAAAATCTCACTCTGCTGATGAAATAATGGATGCTGATGAGAAAGAACGCGCTGAACTGGAAGATTTTGAATATGTAGGAGAGAGATCTGAAGATGTCAATTTTGCTCCTTCTGATTTAGACAGTGCTCTTGACAGATCGTATGACAGAGAGCTGACAGCAACAGCAGATATACCTGCAGGACCTGAAAGTCCATCTGAAAGCTCCAGCAATTCTGATGGAGAAGAGGAAGGAGAACCTGGTCAATGGAGATCAGAGTCCTTCCATCAAAGAGGACCTCGAACTCCTAGTCCCCCACGAGGACCTAGAACTCCAAGCCCCCCAAGGGGGCCGCACACTCCAAGCCCCCCTCGTGGGCCAAGAACTCCAAGTCCCCCCACAGGGCCGAGGACTCCTAGTCCTTCAGGCATTCTTACAAAAGGACCTCGGACACCTCCAAGTCCGCTAGGGTCAGGTGATGAAGGTGAAGTTGAAGAAACACCTGCTAGCCCTATTGAGAGTCCTGCAGAAAGTGAGGACGATGTTGAAGGCAATCCTGATATTGGAAGTGAACAAGTTAGGATTCCTGAAAACATGGGCCAGATTGATCCGGAATCTCAGGATGAATTCCGTGGACAAGAATTTACAGCGGATACCCCGTTTAGTCCAGCAGAAAGCAGTGACAGCAATTTTGAGGGAGGAAGTAATGAACTTTCAATGGCATTTATGCAAGCACAGACTGAAATGGATATTGCTCAAGAAGCTGTTACATTTGGTGGAAAACCTCCCTCACCTCCATTGCCACCTTCTGAGAGCATGTCCTCATCACTGAAATCTCCAGATGTAGAGCAAGAACTTGCTGAAAAAGAACAAGAAAAGGAGGCTAGACTTCCTTCACCACCTGCAGACAGTACCGAAACAAGTCAGTCCTTCAGATCACCATCACATACTTCAGAATCTGCAGATGTAGAACAGATGCCAAATTCCCCTGTGTCTCCAATGGAACAAGCAACGGAAAGACACAGGCCTCCATCGCCTCTGTCATCTCCACCTGAAAGCCAGGATTCGCACCGGGAACATCCATCTCCATCTGCTGCTACAAACGGTGAGGAAGGATTTGCAAGGTACCTATACAGGCCACCGTTGCCTTCCGGGCGAAGGTCTCCACCACCGCAAGCGTCTGTTGACACAATGGACGGTATGGAATTTGCAGATTACAGGGAAAAGGTTCCTCAGTTTCCGTCTGCCCCGCCATCGGACCTCACAAGTCGGACTCAAAGCCCCTTTTTGCACGAGGATGAGGAGTCAAATACCGAAACTGGAGTCAATGAGTCACTGATGGCATCTATACGGCAGAAAACTGAGGGTGTGCACATTGAGGATTCGGATTCTCGTCAGGAAAGTGTTGTGGGATCAGTTTCTCGCGGCAGTCCACGATCTGTACAGGAACAGACAGTGCAAAAACTAGATGAAAAAAGTATGTCTGAACAAATTGTAGCAAGAGATGACAGGACAGAAAGTGATGATGTGGAGAATACCGAAAAAAATGAACAAAAGGAAAGTTCCGAGTGCAAAGAAAGTGACGATGTTCAATTACCTCCAGATGAGCACTTACCAAAGCAAGATGAACAATTTAAAGATAAGGAGAATAAGGTGTTGAAGTTGGTCATATAGAAGAAGCATCTTCAAACCTATGTACCACAAATGACGCAAAACACTTCTGCAGGTGCAAAATTAGAAGATTCTAAACCAACAGACAGCTTGGCACTTCATCCAGAAAAACGTGATCCTGATGCTTGATGATTCCAACGAAGATCCTTGCTCATCCCGAAAAGGTATGAGAAAGCTGAATGATAAGAAATGTGAAACAAACAAAGGCTGATGCATCAACCCGTCCCCAGACGGGAGCTGCCGTGGTTGACGTCCACCACATAGACGTTCCACCGGTGATGAGCGGATTATGAAGAGGATGTGGAAGATCACTCCACAGGAGTTGGGAAGGAGGAATGGAGGCAAAAGAGAAGGAAGAAGGAGAGAGGAAGAGAAAGGAATGATTGATGATGATGGTGGATGATGGAGAAATTACGGTATGTATCCATTATTTTTTGTTGTGTAGTGTGGTTTGGGGGTTTACGGAAACATGCAGTCTCTAAAAGACATGCTGTCTGAATTTTAAACTTTCATCCAAACCATATACATTGACCCAAATTAAAATGCATCCCTGTCACCATTTTATTTTCTCAAAGAATCACCTTAATTTTAAGTAACCCAAACCCTGAAGTGGTCTTTTATTTATTTCCTACAAAATCGGCTTGATTCTTGAAACCATTTCAGAGATAATAGCCAAAGAGACAAGCTGCAAATCATAGACTTGGTGCGGTGTTGCTATTTCCCCCCCCCCCCCAAAAAAAAAAATTAGTTACTGGGGTGTTAGCCGAGTGATGTCAATTATTTCTTGCACAGGGACTTAGGGCTTGGGCTCACCGAGCAAATGTCGTAATAACTCACTGGGCATGAATGTAATAACCAAGATATATTGCACGAGCTAGAAATAGTTGTCGAGTCAACATTTTTCCAGCGAGTGCAATATAATCTTGTATCATCCGAAGAAGATTCAATTTTGTTTTTTTTTTTTTTTTATTTAAATCGCAAGCCTTTATTAAATACACATTCAAAATACATATAAAACAACAACAATTGCACATTAAAAAAGCAGAAATGCCCGCAGTTGTTTGGACCTAGACGCAGGATACCCGACCAGCGGTCCTTGGCAAGAATAGAACAATGATTGCATTCTTTAGCTGTGGATCAAAGATTAACACAAACACTTAATTAATAACAGGCAGATTAATATTAAAAAGAAAGAGGCCCGTTCCAACCACCGTTGGTTCAAACTTTGAACAAAAGATACTAACAGAGTGGGCACAGAACGATTCTGCACACTTTATATCCCAGCACTTTTGAAGAAAGTTTGGTTTTGGACATTTTAAAAACCAGTCCTTTTGAGATTTTCAAGTTTTCAAAGTCATGGATATATATCCTCTGCTAACCATTTCAAGGTGCGATGAATTCACTGAAGACCCGGTCTTTTTAATCACTACCAGAGGCTGGCACTATTTTTGTCTGTCGTCCTTGCTTGCACTCTCAAATTAGGGTAGTTCAAAAGGAACCGTGAGTTCATAGGGGTTGATCTGTTGAGATTAGGCAATATAGCACTAATCAGGACGCTGGAAGAGGGCACGAAATTGCAGGAGGGATTGTTGTACTTTGTTTTGCCATGGATGTTCGTAAGATCTCACAATACCTTTGTCCCATCCTTAAATCACAACTTGACCAAATTGGCAAGAAGGACAGACAGAATCATGTCGCCATGAATACCGACCCTGCTTCAGCATAACCTGGCATCATTTAGAATGAATGATTGAGTGTTTTGGCTATACCACACAACGGGCATTTTGTATTAAAAATAGAACGTTGACGCCATCTACTTAGGTTGGCGAGGGTAGGGAGGGAGTCGGTTTGGAACACTTTAACACAAACTGGAGAACCCCTTATGTACTCATAAATAATTTGCTTCCAGGTGAACATGATTCCGGAACATTTAACATCTCAAGAAATTGGCCCTGAACTATAAGGGTTTTGACTTTATCATCCCACAAGGAATCGACATTTCTTTGAGTTACTAAGCATTTCCACTTTGGGCTATAATTGACTTATCTTTGGATTTGATAGAGTCCGGCCTGTGTGTGTTCCAATACTTCACTTTGTTGTGACTTTTGACACCTGTTTTGAAAACTTTCTTTCTATCTTCCGGGCCTGTTTGTGACTTTCACCCCAGCCGCCACCGTAATTTGTCCTTCATCGCACCCACTATTTATATCATTTATGGTATAAGTCCTACTATATGGCACAATAGAAAATTTGCGTTTGAATCCCTTCTCGCGATCCAGTTTACTAACTAAGGCTTCTTTGACTCTGGGGTCAGAAGGTTGCTTTCAGATGGACGAAAGATTGAGGCAGACATTCTTTTACACGTGAGAAAATACTAACTAACGGATCTCGAGGCTGCCTTGCCGGATGCATACACGGCCGACAAAGTCCCCTATTTATGATGCGAAGCCCAGTTCCTCCGCAAATAGTAGACATAAGGGAGTCCCAGATTTTTTTGTTAGATCCGACCCATTAAGTTCGTGAACTGTCATGTGATAACGAATTGCACGAAGGAAATACTTCACGTAATAGAAAATTTGTATTCATTCCTATAGCAGCGCATCGATGTTTTTGGGAGTTTCCCTGTACCATGTTTCTGGTATAACAGAAGATATCGGCTGTTTCCCTGCTTTTGTTATGATTGCACCAGTATTTCTGATCGCCATCCATCACTGTGGCAATAATGTTATCACATGTTGAACGTATAGGCTTAAAACTGCCACTAACGATTGATAAGGATCTACACTTCGATGGCTTTAGAGTGAGACCCAAGGTGTCTATTGTAGAATGAATTTTCTTATTATGCGCTCGATGATATCACCTACATCGTTCCCAAGTTGAATCGTCCGCACGGTTCCCGATATGCCGCAGTGTTAATCTTTGCTGAAATAATACCCGTGTTTCTCTCTCTTCCGATTTGATGTAATCGAGGACCGGATTAAAACTCAGCAAAATAACGGCGAAAGAGGGTCATTTTAAATACAAGTACACATGCACATTTTGTTGTATCACGCAATTAATGATTTGGATGCTTTAAATTTGGTGGGATTTCATATAACTTCAGAGACCAACCACGCTTTTTCAAAACTTAAAATTTGTCTCTTTTAATTCGTTGTTTTTACCCCCAAACACCCTTTCACGTCTATTAACCAACTTAGATGTGTAGTTGACATTCCGCCACACTAATAAATTTTCATAATAATTCGGTAATTTTGGGACCTCAAATCAGACTTTGTCCAGAGCGGTTTCGATCAGCATTAAGGTCACGCGCGTGTATTTTCTTTCTCGTGTACAGAAGTACGCATGTTGGCGTGACCTCCTGATTTACGGTATGTCCATCTGTGCGAGTCTTAATCAACATGATCAAACATCCCAGGTTACCGACGGTCGTCGAGTCGAGTCCCAATGTGTAAACACATATTTCAATACGGAATAAGTCACAATCTCATCATAGTGCACATTTCACACTCCATAGAAAACCGTTTTACACAATTTGGCCTCGCCAATGGTTACCCAGTCTGATGAACGTTAGGTTTCAGTAATGTCGTTTCTCACTAAAAATGCCCCGATGCGATACACATCTTAAAACCATCTTTCAAAAAAAACTGTGTCGGTCGCCAGGCATACTTTTACAAGAAATAAGAACAACATTAAAAAGCATTTAAAAAGGAAGTAGAATGGGTTTTCTAGTTTTAATTGCACTTTTTATTACAGAACAGGTAATAAAAGAAATCTCATACGAAATAAGTAGAATGTTTGAACATGAGCTAAGATTGTGCGTAAGAACCATCACCTTGTTTACAACTTGATCTCCGTTGAGCTTTACCTTGGTGTGTGACATTGACCTCACAAGTTTCCAAGCTTTACTTTAACATAGGTTACACCTTCCTGTCATTGCAAATACAGAAAATAGAAAAAACGCCAATTGGGCCCCAAAATGTGTTAAAACGAATCCCCAAGTTATAACCTTTAATTAACGATAGTTCACCCTTCCTGTCATTTCAAATAAAGAAAATAGAAAAAACGCCCAATGGGCGCAATGTTTTAAAACTGATTCCCAGTTTATAAGCTTTAATTTAAGCATAGGTTACACCTTCCTGTCATTTCAAATAAAGAAAATAGAAAAAGCCCAATTGGGCGCCAAAATGTGTTAAAACAGAATCCCCAGTATAAGCTTTAATTTAACATAGGTTACATACCTTCCGATCATTTCAAATAAAGAAAATAGAAAAAACGCCCATGGGGCGCAAAAGTGTTAAAACTGGAATTCCAATTTCTAAACTTTAATTAACATAGGTTACACCTTCCTGTCATTTCAAATAAAGAAAATAGAAAAAACGCCCATTGGGCGCAAAAATGTTTAAAACTGAATCCCCAAGTATAAGCTTTAATTTACATAGGTTACACCTTCCTGTCATTTTCAATAAAGAAATAAACAACAAACGCCCCATTCAAAATGTGTTACAACTGAATCCCCAAGTATAAGCTTTAATTTAACCATAGTTACGCCTTGCCTATCATTTCAAATAAAGAAAATAGAAAAAACATCCCATTGGGCGCAAAATGGGTTAAAAACTGAATCCCCAAGTTAAAACTTTATTTACATAGGTTAACACCTTCCTTCATTTCAAATAAAGAAAATAGAAAAAACCGCCCAATTGGCCGCAAAATTGGTTAAAACTGAATCCCCAATTATAAAGCTTTAAATTTAACTAGTTTCACCTTCCTGTCATTTCAAATCATAAAATAGAAAAATTAATTTTAAAGTGTTTTGCAAATTTGTTAAAATTAAAAATGTTTTTTTTTTTTTTTAAGCTTTAATTTAACATAGGTACACCTTCCTAATCATTTCAAATAAAGTAACATAGAACAAACGCCCAATGGGCGCAAAAATGTGTTAAAAATGAATTTCCAAGTTATAAGCTTTAATTTAACAAGTACAACCTTCCTGTCATTTCAATAAAGAACATTAGAAAAAACGCCCATTGGGCGCAAAATGTGTGTTCAAACTGAATCTCCAAGTTATAAGCTTTAATTCTAACGTCGGTTACAACCTTCCGTCCATTTCAATAACGAATAGCAAAACGCCCATTGGGCCGCAAAAATGTGGATTAAAACTAAAACTAATCCCTAAGTTATAGCCTTTAATTTAACATAGGTTACGCCTTCCATCATTTTCAAATAAAGACAAAGAAAAACCGCCCAATTGGCGCCAAAATGTGTTTAAAACTGAATCCCCAAGTTATAGTCTTTAATTTAACATAGGTACACCTTCCAGTACATTCAAATAAAGAAATAGAAAAAACGCCCAATTGGGCGCAAAATTGTAAAACTTAGTCCCCAAGTTTAAGGCTTTAATTTAACATAGGTTACGCCTTCCGATCATTTCAAATAAAGAGAAATAGAAAACCGCCCATGGGCCGCAAAATGTGTTTTAAAACCGAATCCCCAAGTTATACCTTTAATTTAACATAGTTAAAAAAAAAGAAAAAACCTAAAAAATTAAAAAAAAAAAAAAAAAAAACGCCCATTGGTGCGCAAAATGTGTTTAAAAAAAAAAAAAAAAAAAAAAAAAATTAACATAGGTTACACCTTCCTACTCATTTCAAATAAAGAAAATAGAAAAAACGCCCAATTGGGCGCAAATGTGTTAAACTGAATCCTCAACTCTAGCTGTATTTAATGTAGGTTACAACCTTCCTGTCTTTTCAAATAAAGAAAATAGAAAAAAAAAACGCCCAATTGGGCGCAAAATTGTGTTAAAACTGATGCCCCAAGTTAAAGCTTAATTTAACAAAGGGTTACACCTTCCTTCCTATCATTTCAAGAACGAAAATAGAAAAAACGCCCAATGGCGCAAAAGTGTTAAAACTGAATCCTCAAATTCAAGCTTAATGTTAATAGTAGGATACACATTCCTGTCTTTTCAAATAAGAAGTTCCCTACAACCTATTCGTCTTAAATCATATCAACACAAACATCATGTAAGGCTTCAATCAGTACTAGTATAACCTATCTGCCTGATCATTTTCTTACTTATACCTCTCCTATTGTTACTCACCCTTTATCTAATCCCTGCAACGTTTTAAACCAACCTCGCCATCAAACAAGTCTTCACAGGAGCTAAAATCCAAGAAATCTTTTTTTAGAGGAAGGCCATTTTCAACATGCAATGATGTTATTTCTTTGTCTGAATTGCAGCATCGCCTTACACACCAACACTAAACTCCAAAATTAATAGTAGTACTTAGATATTTCATAAAAAAACATTCATGAAATGACCTTCAGCTATCGAAATAGACTCCGCCTTCGCAATTTTGAAGCATGGTTTTCTATAGGCCGGGTCGCTAAGGCCGACCCGACCATAATATTGCATTGTTGCATCCAGGGACTTCTAACCAAAGACTATACAATAATAAAGATTCTTTGCACCACTCGGAAGCCTTACATAATAATTTATCAATTAAAGGTTTTTTCTTTTTTTAAAATTTTTTAATTATTGCCCATTCAGTTAAACATCTTCTTTCTAGGGATGTGTTTCGTCTTTATCACATGTGTGCTTTTGTGCTTTTAGGCATGAAGAGGAAGAAGGCGAGGTTAAGGATCCTAATGACAAGAGACCCGCAGTGCGACCTGTGTGCCGGTTCTTTGTCAAAGGTCACTGTACGTGGGGAAGCAATTGCCGATTCATACACCCTGGTCACAATGACAAAGGTAAGCTGGTCTCTGAAATTTGTTTGGCAAAACTAGTGCCACACTCTTTCTCCACTAAACATTGCCCTGGAGCTTTAAAGGTGAGCGGGGGCCTTTATTAGAAGCAAATTTTCAGTGCTAAAATTTGTTATGTAAGCTGAATGATAGGAAGAAAAACATAATTCAGGGTGAGTCAAAAAACTTGACCCTGATTGTGTCCGCCATTTTGAATTTTTAAATAATATATATCTAACATATGTGGTATCTGCAGAAGGCTTATTTCATTATCTTTAATTTGCTGCAAAGATCTTTCCAATCAAGTAAGTATAGGCCGATCTACCGTTTTTCGAATCAAGAATCTGCAGTGAATAAATAGCCTGATTTTCTTCTGGACATTGATTTCCTTCGCTGAACGCTGGCATTTCAATGTGAATCCGTGGACAGAGCAGAAAACCGACTACTTGATTCAAAGGAAAAAAAACGGTAGCTCGTCTATACCTAACCGATGTCAATGATCTTTGCAGTAAATTAAAGATAATGAACCCAGCTTTCAGATTTCAAATATGTTAGATATGTTACTTCAAAATGGCGGACACAATCAGGGTCAAGTTTTTTTTTACTCACCCTGTATGAGTCATTTACTGTTTGCTTCCAGGGTAAAAATAGAAGGTGCTTGTTCTGATTTATGTGCATTGTGTTCTCTACTTGATATGAGAGCCTGGCACTTGCACATACACCCCGTCAAGTACCGTGTGAAACAAACTTGCGGTTTTGATGGTAGACACAATAATGCATGTTGCAAAGCCCAATTCAATACTGTGCTAATATTGATGGTTAACCACTAAAACGGCAGTTTTTTGTTTATATCTTGGGAATGAAATGGATTTGAGGGCTCATATTTCAGGACGACAATGAGGAAAATACGGCCTTTCATCTGATATCAAAATCGATAGTACTTCTGTGTAAATCAGGAAGTCCCAAAGACGATCGAACACGCACCTTTAAATATGGCGGCATGCATTAAAAATAGCACAACACATGACTTCATTGCTACAGGGTGTCCCAGAATGATTAGTACCCAAAAAATCTAGAATATATTAATTTTTTTAAATAATAAAATGGATGATATGGGGGTTTTTGCTGCAATCATCAACTTAGGCATACTTTAAAATTTCAAAAGTATTTTAGATCATAAAAATCGGGCTATCCAAAGTGTAGAAACAGTCCAAAGTGTCAGAGGTGGTGATTTCGTCCTTACGACAAAGTGCTAAAATAGTGTATAGAACTTGTTAAAAGGAAACAAACAAATATTTAGTTGTCTCTTTTCAACTATTTTGTTCCCTCTTCTTAGCAAATGTAAAAGCTGTAAGTTTAACTCAATATTGATTATCCATGCATACAAAGGGTTGGTCATGCTTTGTTACACATGAAACACATGCTTATCTTGGATTTTGGAGGGAGTTTTGAATAGCTAATGATGTTGCACTGGTAGGCTATTGCAGGCAAATTCAATGATTACATTGGTAGAGATTGAGGACCTTAGAAAATTGCTTGCCACTTTTCTGTGCAGCAGAGGTCTTTCATTGCAAAAAGCTACTGGGAGACCAAAAGTTACTTAGAATTTAAGACACGATTTGCTGCGAGATTCCCTAGAGAGCGTAGTCTTTGTCAAAGACGCCTCGCATTTTTATCCACCAACCGCGAGCGTGCCGAAGGCGCGTGCCGAACCATGGCATGGCTGAACGATGCAATGAAACTGTGTGCTATACAACATCGTTCACTACAATGACTGAAAATTCACATTTATAGTAAATGTATCACATCAGTACACATAGCCGTAGCTTCAAATACGCCCATATGATACTAGTCATACTCAGTACTCAGCACAGTACCGTACGTGTAGCTAGTTCGAATAATCCTACACCGGGATCCTACACAGTGACAAAACGATGTAATTCCACCATGATTTTCACCGGGTCGTTTTCGCAGCAGCAACAGTGTTCGCCATTTTACATTCCCAGCTAGCTGTATCAGGGATCCTGGCTGTATGGCTGTATTCGCTTTGTTTTGAATCGGTTACCAATAATTGAATGGTTATTGATCAGTTCCAATAAACTCGTATTCTAGGAACTATTTTATGCGAACGATGACATCATCATTGACCAATCAATGATCGCTATAGTTTCGGAAGAAATATCCGGAAAATCAATGAGTAACAAAGAAAAGGAAATATTTGCGAAAAGGCTTTGATTACGACTCAACTTTGAGCGGTCCAGAGAGGGGCGGACTCACACAAATTGAATAAATAATCAAAGCCTTGATAAAAGGCTATAGAGAGCGTCGAGTCCCTTCTAAATGTGCCATTGCCTACAATGTGAGAAAGTTTGATCGCCATGGTATGGTCATAAACCGTCACTCTGAAGGTTGTGGAATATTTTGACATAATGAGCTGACAATTCTTTTCAGATACAAATAACTTTATGTTAATGTATCAATTATCATGTTTGTTATTGACAGCAGCATTTATTTATTTTGATGAAGCAGAAGCCTGAAGACCAATAAATTACTTTTACTCCGATGTTTGTGCCAAGGTATTGTGTCCTTGTCTGCCTGCAGATAATCCTTTTTTTTTTCACTTTGCAAAAAGTACAAAATCACCATGTCTGCAAAATTGGTACGTATCATCGGTTTGCAAAGCCCGACTTTCAAGATCTAAAATTCTTCCGCAAGCTGAAATTATGCCAAATCTAATTTAAATACCAGATAACCCAATATCATTTGTTTTCATGGCCAAAAAAATAATAATTTTGGATATTTTTGGGTACTAATCATTCTGGGACACCCTGTACAAGTTGTATCTGTTTGAACTTTTTCATGCACAAGTGGTCATATGTGAAAGGGTGGGATTTCAAGCCCACTGCAGCCAACATGTTGTGCCCTTGAATAGAGATCAACTGTATCGGACATCGGATGGGGGGGTCGATTTTGCAAAAATCTGCTAAAAATTTGATCGGCAAAAATATGACATAGCCTGGCGATTATCAGCCGATGTATTGAATGAAAGAAAGGGACTAAGTATAATGGGTATTTTACCAGTTTTTAAGGAGAAAAAACGAGACCAGGAGTTGCTTTAACAAAAGTTAACCTTAGAAAGGTGGACCACATGAATATAATCATTGTCACCAATTCCTAAGTTTAAGAATTTGAACCCAGTGCGATCTATAATATATGGAGCAAATCATCGGATAGGATCGGTGAATCGGCCGATACCACAAAAAATATTGGCCATTGGATCGGCAGAGGAAACCTTGGATCGGTTAATCTCTACCCTTGAGTAAGGCACTTCACCTTATTTACTTACTCCTCCCTACCGAGGTGTTCAAATGACTACCAGCATCAGCATTCAGTGCCAGTGGCGGCGCCAGACCTCTTTTTCTGGGGGGAGGGGCAAATGGGGGAAAAGTGAAATTTTTGGGGGGGGTAAAAGTGAAACTGGGGGGGGGGGGGAAAAAAAAAAAAAAAAAAAAAAAATATTTGATGATTTTTAACCAATTTTGCCCCAAAATCACTGATTTTTCCCGAAATGTGGTGATTTTGGGCCCCAAATCGCCGAATTTTGCCCAAAATCCCTAATTTTCTTTCGGCCACGGGGGAAAACTAGGGGGTAAGGAAAAAAATTGGGGGAAAAAAGCCCCCCCATGCCCCCCTCCCCCGTGGCGCTGCCACTGTTCAGTGCTTGGTACATAACAGGCTCTCTGTAGAGGTGGTTTAATGATCCCCAATGACTTTCGCAAAGACCAGTCAATTGAATTTACAATCAATCACCATATGTAGACTTCAAATTCAGCAACCAGTCCCAGCTTGTTTTAATACTATGGAAACTGGTTATAAGGCAAACAAAATAATAAATTGTCTCAGAAGAAATGTGAAAAATGCAAATGTGTCCCTAAAAAACATGAAGATTCTGATTTCTACACTAATGTAAAGCTTTCTATCAAAAATATCCCCATGTGAAAGGATTAAGCTAAGACTTATTTTTTTTTTGTACAAAAATTGTGAAATTTCTAATTTACTCTAGGAGCAAATACTAAATTCAGCCAATGGTTTATATTGAAATAAGCAGATCAAAATTGTCTTTTGTTTTAACTTACAAGGCATTTCTGTAGCCAAATTGGGGTCTCATCTGAAATCACTACATATTGCACAATATGGATGCCCCAAAATCTCTCGTTGCACCTTTAATCTAAAAAAAATGGCAATCAATATTCAGAACTTGTGAAAGGTGTTATGTTTTTGTTGTTTCAAAAGGGGCCTATGAGTTTATCGACAGACGGGAGTTCCGTGATGCTACCGCAAAATTACTTGCACCTCCGCCACCACCTGTGGAGAAGGAGCCTGAGCCAGAACCAGAGGTGAGATGGGATAGTGATGTGGGAAATGTTGTAAGACACATAAAAGTTTTGAATCGGAAAAAAAATTGTCATGTTAGTGCAGCAAGTTAAGTGCAATAGCTGCCATGTGATACATCTGTGTTCTGCCATGTATTAGGATGACTCAATTATCTTTCCTTCATTCAGTGGGTCTTGAAATAGTTTCAATAGTCACTGACCTAAGGCTTGGCATAATACTTTGTGTCCCCCAAAAAACGCAACACTTGGTGGCAGGTGCCATATAAGTTTTGAACAAAAGCATGTGACTACTTATTCTATGTTTTAAGGTAAGATGGGACTGTTAGCTAATATCCCTGAAAAGTTCATAAAGGTAGAGTCAATATTTTTTAAGATATGACCCCAGAAATCAAGTAAACTGCAGGACCCATTTAACCAAACTGAGGCGCTATTAACTACAAATCATGTGGACACGATAAGAAGAAGAATAAGAACTACAAATACAGCACTGTACGTTTTGTGCCCAAAACCACCAATATGAATCTTTAAGTCCAACCACCATTTTCATTTTTTTAAAGACAGCTACTGCAACAGATATTAACATATGTTTCCATTGGTAATAACAGCTAATAAACATGCATTTTAACACACTTAAAAGATTGAATTGGGAATGTATGATCAACAAACTCTTCGTATTGTCCAAATAAGACAGCATTGAATTAGAGCTAATCATTCATCATCATTTTGTGATGGCACACAAACATGACAAAGGGTTATCTTAACCCAAAATTTAATTGACAGAATGAATATACTGATAATGAGTTTTGTGTTGAAAACGTTCATAAAGTTGAGAATGTAACATTATTTTCAGCAACAAGCAAGTTGGAACCCAATGCATTTTATGTACTGTGGAGTTTGTCTATGACTTAGTCATAGTTTTATATCGTCTTGAAGCATATTTTATCACCAATAAATTAATGTTTTATCAGTATCATTAAGTAAAAATTTTGTAAATGCAGTCATTTAACCCAGTAGAAGTTGTTCTGCAAGAAATTTGGGCAAGTAAATGTTGATTGCAATCAATTATGTATTTGCCATTCTGTTCTTCATTGCCAGTCTTGTGGTTAACAGCTCCTCATTTTTGTAAAATGGGTTCTGCGGGTTACTTGATTGTTGGGGTCATACCTTAAAAACTGTTGACGCTACCTCTATGAACTTTTCAGGGATATTAGCTAACAGTCCCATTTTACCTTACAACAAGAATAAGTAGTCACATGCTTTTATTCAAAACTTATGGCGCCTGCCACCAAGTGTTGCGTTTTTTTGGGGACACTCGGTATATAGAAATTTCTGACAAATGGCAGCTATTGTACTTATGACCTTGTTGCACTCACATAACGAATTGGCTTAAATGAATAAAGATTTTGTTTACGATACAGGGAAAAGAAAATTACAGGAAAAACATAATTTTTGGCATTTTGTTGGTGGGTTTGACAGTATTTTTCAAAACCCATGATTTGTTCCTCAAGGTAGCAAATGATTTTCTCTTTTTAAATTGTTTGGAAGTCCAAAATTTAATTTTCTTTTCAGTTTTGTAAGTGTTAAATTATGGTCAGCAAAATAAATTTGAATATTTATTTGGGTACTTCTAATTTACTCAGACTAACTGCCCAAATTTTGGCATGGTTTTATGTCTCTGCACATTAAAGCAATATCCTATTACGCCTATTGATCGTACAAGCTTCAAACGCTGTTACATTTTTGCGTAAATTTCATTTAAAAAGTCGTACTGAGAATACAACATTGACTAGACTTCATCTCTATTTCTGGTTTTAGCCGGAGCCATTTTTACCACCGCCTCCTGAAGAGCCAAAAGTGGAGACAGCTTGGGAGAGAGGTCTAAGACATGCAAAAGAGGTAGGTCAGGGAAGCAAATTCAACGAGAATCACAGAATCGATTCTCGCAGTGATTCTCGTAGCATCCAGATATGAGAATCAATTTCTCTCATTGAATCATGTAATAATATAATAATAATAATAATAGCATTTATAAAGTGCCATCTATCTAGGCAACCTATTCCGAGGCGCTGTACAAAGAGTTACAAAAACAAGTAAACAGAAGAAACAATAATTCAACAACATTATTAAGCGTTGTAATTTCAAGTGAATTTGATTCTCGCCAACTCAGGCAAATTTGCACCCCTGTAGGTTGCCATGGTACCGCAGACTTAGAGGGTTTGGTACTGATAGTAACTTGATTTGGGGAGATGCTGTTTAAACTGTGGTGTAAGATGATTGAGACTGTCACTTGTCATGCAGTAGAAAGAAATACTTGATCATTCAACACCAAGGGAAGCAAAGTATTGTGCACTATCCAGCCTGTTTAAAGAACTGTGTTGCATTTCTTTTAGACCAAAAAAACAAGTTTGGTCCTCAGAAGAAATGTTGCAAATGCACTTTCAAAATAATATTTGAAGTGAGCAAAAACCACCTAAAAAAATGCACTTTAAAGACACTATCAGTGATTTGCTCAATCAGCAATCTAAAAAAATCATCAAAAATCAGCTTTTTAGCATGTACGTAACGTTACAAGGTATCCTCACTAACCCTGTCAAATGATAGGACCATACGCAACCTAATAAGGACAGATCAGAGATTTTTTTAGTCATTACTGTCCAACAGACACTTAACTACAACCGTACTTTGATGGAGACTCTATCTTGGAACCTGCCGTTTTTTTTCTTCCTTTTCTGTTAATCCTACAGCTTGTACAAGGTAACTTATGAGAATTCTACTACACTTATCCTTCACTTTGAAGCTATTCCTGAATTTCAAATATTTTTCAAATCACTGATAGGGTCTTTAAAGACCAATTTTAAACTTATCATGCTTTGAGTGTCCCCGCTAATGTGTAACTCGGATCACACGCATGATAATGATAAATGGATGATTTGCGCCCCATTTAATTTGTCTCGATATGAGTTTTAAAATATTGGCTTGACTGCGTCTCGCCCATTTTTATGCAACTCAAGCTCGACAGATAAATTTGGGCTCAATCAATTCAACGTTTTATTACAAATGCGCGTGGTCTTCTGAGACACGTTTTTTTTAGTCTTTTTCCCCTCCTCCTCAAGAGGATTTGGAAGACTAGTAATTTAGTGGGCTTGTCCGCTTGGAGGTGTTCCGTGCATAAATTGTTTTTTCCCATGTTGCCAAAATTACTTTGTTGCATTATACTGCCTATTCGGCTAATTGCGATGTACGTGCGAGCTCTCAAAGTTCGGATAAATTGGACTGTTTTAGTTCCCCGGAAAATGCCCGGAGCAACCAACTGTTTTAAACTTTGGTTCGATTTACTGGGAACACTGACTTAGCAAATTAGTGACACCACAGGGCCATCCCGCCATGGGTGATTGCACCCAACTTGTTTGTTCTGCCATCCAATGCCATCTGCCATAATAATGATATGCCATCTCATACGTCATCGGACTAGCAGAGCTGGGTTGTGTGGTGCCCATTGCATTATGGGGGCCGTTGTTTGTTCCTTTGCTGTCGAGGCTTTGGCAATAGTCGTAACCGCTGAAGCTCACAACTGAGTGTGATGAACGCGAAATGTTAAAATTGTTTAACCGGGGATCAGCTGTGATTACTATAATACCCACCGCAAGCTCAGATACGGTTGAATCTTGTTCCCTGGTTGAATTTAGAATGTCAACGAAATAACGATTACATTATCGGTTATGACTGTAAAGAGTTTAAGGCGGTCGTGGACCCTAATTGTTTAGGTAGGGGCCTACTGTTTTTGTGTTGCGCTTATTTGAAATTGAAGTACGGATTTGTCAGCTACGGATAATCGATTTTCGCTGCATAATGCAAGCTTCATTTTATAAGTTTGACATATAGCATTTGTAGTGTGTGCACTGCCCCGGTTCATTGCCACTGTGTAGCGGTACTCAGAGGCAGGCCTGCCCGATGAGCTCCGGCCCAGTCAGCCAGTCAGGTCACGCACACGGCGAGGTTGCGCACGCCCCGTAGACAGCACGTTGTATGGCGTGTAAAACACTCGAATGGAGGTGGTGAAATATCGCCATTTTTTCGTCACTTTAAATCACTACTGCTTAATATTATCATCATTTTACACTAATATAAATCTTATCTTGTCTCTGAGGGTTCCTATTTTAGTGAAAAGTATGAAAAAGATGCACTTTCGGAAGAATTATGAAATGGCAAAATTTTGCACAAAAATGTTTCAAACGAGCCTGAAATCTGTAATAGTTTAACTTTTAGAGTTGAGGGACCTTGTTTACCATACTTGTTGTAATTTTCCACAATGATTCCTACGTAAAAATTGGTTAAATTTAAGAGTATAAATGATGGCAAACGGTCAAACCCCAAACCCAGGACGATTAACAAAACATTCCATAAAATACCATCGGCCATTTTCTCACAACGAAGGGGTCCCACCGGGTCAATGCACAATAAGGAGCTTGGTCGAATAGAGGCATATGATTGGATAATCGTTTCAATCACCAAGGCCATGTTCCATTCGGTTTCGTGTGCAAGGGGGGGGGCTTCATTTCTTGTTATCTTTTGCCTTATTTTCTTTTCTGTGTATCTGTGAGTGTATCTGTGGTCACAATGTTAACGGGGCCGGGTGGGGGTGTTGGGGAGGGGGTGGGGGGTTGGGGAGGGGGTATGGTTTTGTGAGAGGGGGGGGTGTTGGATGAGGGGGGTGGTGGTGTTGGGGAGGGGTGGTATGTTGGGGATGGGGGGTGGGATGTTGGGGGGAGGGGGTGGGATGTGTGGGGAGGGGGTGGGATGTTGGGGAGGTAGTGACGTGTTGGGAGGGGTGGTGTGGTTGGGGAGTGGGTGGTTGGGTGTTTGGGTAGGGCCAGGGTGTTGGGGATTTGGGATTTTATTTGGGTAGGGGGAAGGGTTGGGTGCGTCGGGAAGGGGTGATCGGGGAGGGGCTGTGTTGGAGGGGGAGGGTGTAGATCTTGGAAGGGTGGTATCAGGGTGATCAGTGTGATTGGGGAGGGGGCAGGTGTATATTGAGGGATGGGTGGGATTTTGTGGGGTGGGGTTACCTCTGCTCCTTGATTACCTCATGTGACCTAGGTGACCTCATTTGACCTAGGTGACCTCAATGTTGACCTGGGTGACATTTGACCTGGGTACCTAATGTGACCTTGGTGACCTCATGTGACCCTAGTGACCTCAATGTACCTTGGTGACCTCATGTGACCTCAGGTGACCTCGGGTGACCTAATGTGACCTTGGTGACCTCATGTGGACATGGTGGACCCATGTGCACCATGTGACCTCATTTTTGTTGACCTTGGTGACCTTTCTATGTGAACTTGGTGACCTCATGTGAACCTTGGTGACCTCATGTGCCATGGTGACCTCAGGTTACCTTGGTGACCTCATTTGACCATGGTGAACCTCCTTTGCCCTTAATGACCTCATGTTACCTTAATGACCTCTCAGGTGACCTCGGTGACCTTGGGACCCTCATGTGACCTTTGCCCCCTTAACAAAAATCATGAAAGCAGACGACACTCGCATTCCCAGCTCAATGTATATTGTAAAAATCTCTAAAACCTCAAACCCAAATGCTAAAATTAACAAAAAAGAACTGGTCCATGACTCATCCGGGTATGCACAGATTGACCTTTAGTGACCCACTTGACAGTTGACTCTCTAGGACCCCATGTGCCTCTTTTGACCTCAACATGACCTTTGGATCCATTTGTTTTTCTTGCCTTATTATACCTGGATTACATTTGTATTGCATAACACCACCTTTCAGATGAGGCCACAAAACATAAAAAGCGTCTCCACTTCTGACACCATTCAATATAATATTGAGACCCTATCCATTTTTCACTCATTGGAATCGATTTGATTTTCTATCACACACATATTATTAAGTTGACAAATCGCACTTCCAACTCATCGTTTTCCTGGGCAATTGGTGTATTTATGACTTAATCGGGATTAAATCAGTAGGTATAATCATTTAAAAACATGTTAACTTTCCAGATGATATCATGAACTGAATACAAAGCCGGGTGACTTGATTATGAATGATGTGTGATACCTAGAATTGCATTTTCATGGAGACTCCAAATTCAGTAGTTGTCTTTTAATTGTGTTATAAAAAACACCCTCAGGTACACAAATGAAATACTACCATGTACATGGATGACCATTAATGGTAACTCCCAGCTCTTCATGGTATCAACCATAAGGTTTGGCAGTTTTTCTGCACTGGTGTGTTTTGTGGGGAGGTCGTAATGCCCATGATATACTTGCCGTCACAGCGTGCGACTTTAAAATCGCTAGTGAAAAACACGCTCTCAGCATTTTGTCATCGCTTTCAGCGTCAAAGTCGCTGGGAGCGTCTGAGAGATTGAGTTGAATTCAAGTCAACTGGCTTGCGTGGGCTTGCATCAAGTCGCTTGGGTATGCTAGCGAATTATCGATTAGATATCGGATGTCGCTTTTCCAATAAGCGACGGAAGTGATGTCATAAAAAAATGGCTACGCTCCTTGCGACTAGTATATCAGGGGCATAACAGTAGGTGTTACACTGGGAATGTATGACTTTGACTAATAGGAAAATATTGTGTGTCATCACTTATTATCACATTTAAAGTATAGTAATTGAAATATTAACATAATGGACACTTGTTTTGTTTAGCTCCGTAAGAAAGCGATGATGAAGAGGGAACAGGATCGGGACTTTGAGGAGAAGAGGATGATGGCTGACGCCATTGACTTTGAGCAGGAATACGACAAGGAGAACAACTACCGCAACTCAAGGGACAACATGGGATATGAAGAATTCTATGGGTCAGTTTATATCACAGGTTATAGCTTGTATATCGCATGTTTGAAAACAACAGATGTAACTTTTCTGGAAATTTCCAAATTTCTGGGCATTGTTTTTTTTTCAATTTCTGAGAGCACAATGTAAACAATATAGGTAGAGCGTGGCCCACTGATTAGGGTATTCGCCTTTGGTGCAGGAGGTCCTCGGTACGAGTCCTGGTAGGGCCACTTGCTGGATTTAATTCAGGTACCAAATTCTGGATTCGATTTGTATAAGAACTATGATTAAAACTGGAATTCCACTCTCCCTGTGGTTTATTTGGATTTGGGCAAACAAACCATGAGAATATCCCGTCCTTCAGAGGGGACTTTAAGCCGTCACTCCCATGTACATGGAGAATCACGCCTGTACATGTAATCACAGCCAGTTTGATAAGAGTAGGGTGGATACCCTTGGTTGTCCCAAGTCGTACTGGAACCCTCGGCATCAATGGAAAGCAGTGTCTAAATACTGAATGATCTACCCAGGCTAAATAAGACAAAAATAAAAAATTAAGTAAAACTGCATCAAAAACCAAGTACCATTTTTTAGAAAGGGGGTGATGTACCCTAAAATCTTGTAAGAAGATATGTTCCATCACAGCTGTTTGAAGGTCTCTTTTATTATGACAAAACCAGAATCAAACAAAAAACATCGACGGCGACACAGTTTTGACAACTGATTTGAATTATTTATTCAATTAACTATATCCTGTGTAATTGTATGAAATATCATTGCAGGCATATATGATTTTTCTTCAAAATCAGGTTTAACACGTTTTTTTTATGGAGAATGGACATATAGAGGGCACTATAACGTAAATTATAACCTTTGTAGGCCTATATGGCAAGATTCCCGCAATGGATTTGTCTGATTTTGGCACAGATGATAGCTCTTGCATGTCCCTACTTATTATCAGTTGTCAAAAGTGTGTCGCCACTGCTTAAAATTGTTTTAAAAATAAAATAGACAATTTGCATGGGGTCAAACAGCTATGCCCTGGAGCTTCACCGGATGTTAATTTAAAATTTGGCCTTCCCTTCGGTTCAAATTTTGGATTTTCAGGAAATACTACTCCTCTGTTACATCTCTGAAACAATATTTTTAAAGGTGTTGCAGTATCATTTATGGGCGAATCATAATCTTTTGTTTTTCTGACCGAGGATATATTATGAGCCATAGATGATACTGAAAACCCTTTATTTATCCTATTACCTAAGACATAAGAAAATGCATATTGCAGAATAATGGGCAGTAAACTGACCAATCAGAATGCTGTAATTTCAATAATGGGCATTAGAGTTAATAAAATTAAACATGAACAATAAATTAAAATTGATTTTTGAGTGTTACATAGAGATTCCACCAAAAATACCTTTGTCTGAATATGTTTGGGATCAAACATCCCCCTACCTTGTAAAAATTTCACTATACCAGTTAAGTGTTTTAATTTGTGTTTGAATTAGATATGCAATGCCAGTGGAGGATGATTTCCCACCCATGTTCCCAGAATCCCGCAACTGTTACCCAGGTGGCCAGTCACCGCCGCCACTTGAGGAACCGCCTCGTCGGGATTCGTACCCTTCACCTCCACCAGTCCGTATGCCCATGGAGTATGGTAGGGTAAGTAGAAAACAGTAAAAGTGTTTCCCTGGTGTGTATATTTTATTAATTAGATGCCTTAATAGGACCCAATTTAAGTTTTACAAAATACGGTTTTTAAGAAATACAAAAAATAAGATGATGAATTGCAAAATTTGAAAGCGGATATTTTGAGGATAAAATTTTTCCTAAATTTGTATTTGATTGGTTGTAGGGCACCTAACGAAAAAAATGAGAGGTTTATAGGACAAAGATTTTTAAAAGAAAACTAAAGAGTTTTTGACTTAGTTGTACATTTTGCAGTATGGTGCCCTCTATAATTTTGAAAAAATCCCTTTTATTTAAGAATGCAGTTTCAAATTTTTGAAAGTGTAAATAACATTAATTATTGTGTGACTTACAACAGATTTTATGATTGATTTCAAAGTGTTAATTTTACTGTAAATTAAACTTTCTGTCAAATTAATGCTCATGCCAACCATTAAATCAGAAAAAAAAATCTATTTTCAATGCAGTTACTTTGCTTTAAGCGTAGGTAAGTTGCCAGATGGTTTGATGTCATGTATGCACAAATAAGGGAAGGTATAGAAATTTAAGTATTTTCCTGTTTTACCATTGGGCCAACCAAGAAATCTTAATTAAAATGATCTGTATTATTCCAGGACAAATTTGGCAGAGATCGGCAACTACAAGAACGGGAACGTGAACGGCGGCAAAGGGAGCAGAGGGAGAGAGAAATGGAACGACAAAAAGAGCGGGCAAGAGATATTCGACGAGACAGACGCATATCACCCCCAAGAGAAAGGCGCCCGATGAGGGACAGCCGGCAAGGACGAGACGACAACCGTGGAGGAAGAGGAGGCCGAATAGATGATCGCAACCGGGATCGCAGACCACCGGAGGGCTTGCCTCAACAGGGGATGCCACCAGCCAATAATAGGCCAGCTGACTCGTGGAATGATCCATGGGCCAGGAGGGGGGAGAAACCTAAAACGACTAGCAAACAGACAAGTAGGGGTAGGAGGAGAAGGCGATCTGGCTCTTATTCAGATTCATATAGCGATTCATAGTAAGATGATTTTGATTTTCAATAACTTGAGCATTCTTGCTATAATTTGGCAGGTTCTCAGATGAGGCACAAATAAAAAAGTGTATTGATGTAACAGGCTTAACAAAGATAAGGTAGGTAGGGCAGGATTTTGTTAAACACATTAACATTTTTATAAATATTCATAATTTATGATTTATGTGGGAGAGCGTGGCCTAGCGGTTAGGGTGCTTGCCTCTGGCGCAAATTTACCAACAAAATTCCCAGGTTCGAATCCCGGTGGGGTCGTGGCACTTGCTGGGATTTATTCGGGTACTATCAATTCTGGATTTGATCTGTATACCAGCTATTGATTAAATACAGAATACCGCTCTCCTCCATGGTTCACTTGGAATTGGGCAAATGGATCATGAAAGCATCCCGTCCTTCGGAGGGGACGTTAAGCTGTCGGTCCCGTGTACAGAGAGTCACAACTGTACATGTACATCGCAGTCAGTGTCGAATAAGAGTAGGGTGGAAACCCCTGACTGTTCCCAATCCGCCCCAGCCTCAAATATAGCGGGCCATGTTAGGAGCGTCCGTATCATGGATACACGCGGCCCCGGATCAGCACACTAGTTGAATAAATCCTGACACCACCACAAGCCGTTACCAATGACTTGTGGATACGCTAAAAAGAAGATGATTTTGGGTGGCCCTTCCCATAATTTCTCAAAAGGGATAAGGGAAAATAACCCTAAATATATTTGTTTTAAAAAAATTATGGTAGAACTGGTTATGCCAATACCGTTTAAAGGCTGATTCAGAGATTTCCTGAGAATGGCACCCTCAATTTTCTAACAAATCATGTTTTTTGCATAATGCTTTTCCACATACTAATCCCTGTGTGAAATAGTTAAGCTCAAATTTAGAAAATTCTGTCATTAGAGTTTAATGTTGAAGTGTTTCTATTTTAAGTTGTGTTTTTATATTTCTCAAAAATTAAAGATAAATTTTCTAAAAAATAAACACTTTTTTTTACAAAATCCAACAAGAGAATTTAGATGTTTTGGTTAAAAACTACTTCCTAAAGTTTGGATACCACAGGGCCTTCCCTCTTGAATAGAAATAATTATTACTCCAAAAATTAGGGATTTTTTTTTAAAATATGGAAAAATGTAAGAATTGAAACTCGCTACTTGAAATTTGGAAAAGATGTGCACTGAAGGTATTTTCTTTATTTGAACCAGTTAACAAATCAATTGGTTGAGTAAAGCTGATATTATAGTGATTTTTTTCTGGGAGAGCATAATAGCCATTAATCCTACCTTAAAATCAAAGAAATAGATGAAGTTGGACAAGTTGATAAATATGCTGTTTGTAACCAATACTTAATTGAAAATTTATCTGTGTATTCAATAGCTCATCATATAGTTCACGGTCAAGATCAAGATCGCGGTCACGATCCTCATCCTATTCATCTGCCAGTAGCCGGTCGTCATCTGCAAGCTCGTACAGTCGTTCTTCCTATTCCCGCTCCCGATCAAGGTCATATTCCCGATCCTATTCCCGTAGTAGGAGTAGGTCTCCACAAGCAAAGAAGAAGCCAACCACAGGTGGTGCACAAACTAAGACAAGTTCAGGGTAGGTGCTATGTTATGTATAGAAAGTGCTGACAAAATAGTCTTGTATTCAGAGGGGGGACTATAGATATGCTTGGTGTCCATGTGCGTGTGTCTGTGTCCACCACATAATAAGCGAGCACGAAGCAAAGCCCTTATAGACAAACGCGTATGTACGTATTGACAGCTATTGGAAATCTATAGTCTGACAGGTTTAAAAAATACCGACCCTCATTTGATCCCCCTTTTCGTTCTTACCATTAACTCCTACTTACCATTAACTCCTACGGAGATAAAAATCGACAGGAACTTGACCAGAATACTGAAATTTAATTTGTAGTCCGATATTCAACAAAGAATTTGTTTTAATTCTCCATTCTGTTGGATATTTTGTTTTCTCACAAATTAATTTTTTATGTACTTGTTTTCTAGCATTAAACCTATGATAATGTTGTGCTGATATTTTAAAAATCATGCTTGGAATAATTAAATACGATAAATAAATATTTTTAAATAAAATAATAAATAGATGGCGCCCTTTTAAATTCATAATTTCTTCAGGGGAGGGCGGCTAAGAAATCCTAATTTTAGACGTTGTCATTGGTTTAACACGTAAAAGCGAGGATTACGGCAAACAGACATTTTTTGACCAAAGCTATCATCAAAGTAGAAAGAATAAATACGACTTAAACCAGGGGGGCCGGACACAATCTACTGGATTTGGGCATTTGGGATTTCCAAACGGTAATTTATGGAATTCTTGCATGCATTTTGGCAAATATGACAGTCTGAGCGCTCGCTTCTAAGGTTCTACCTGCATCATATTATCAAAGTAAGTCTGGGTGCCCATCTTTGTAACATAGATGTATCTGGAGTAGGCGGTGGCTGAGATCAGAAGTGGGTCATGTGTTATGGGTCAAAGGTCAAATACGGTAAAAATAGGGTTAAATTGCTACAAACCTTGTCAATTGTGGTAGGATGATGCAACTTGGTGGGTGTGGTCAACATTCAGTGCCATCAATTTTGAAGGTAATTTCAAGTTCATGTGGGGTCATTCAAGGTCAAATCACTAAACAGGTCATTTCTAGGTCATCTGAATTCAAATCACTGCAAATGGTTATGTGGTTATGAAACTTTATGGGTGTGATCAACATTCAGTACCAAAAAGTGTGAAGGTCATTTTAAGGTCATCTGGGTCATCCAAGTTAAAATCACTATGGTCCTGAAATTGTGGTTGTAGTCACTTTTGGATACCAACAATTCTCAAGTTCAAATCACTGCAAATAGTTGCATGGTCATAAAACTTCATGGGTATGGTCAACATTCAGAACTGAAAAATTGTGAAGGTCATTTCAAGATAAAGTGGGTCACCCAAGGTTAACTAACTACAAATGGTTGCATGGTCATGACACTTGGTGGGTGTAGTCAACATTTGATGCCAGAATTTTCAAGGTCATTACGAGCTTATCTGGAGTCATCCAAGTTATTGCAACTGCTATGATAGGAGCCTCAGTGATTCGAGAACCACTTCCATCACAATCCTCACTGTAATCTTAAAGTTATGTTACTTTTTCTGCTTTGATGGGCATGGGACCTTTGTGGTTCAAGAACCACCTTGTTCATAATTTGTCACATTCAAACTGTTCAATAAGTGCTGAGGGTTGTTACTTCTCAAAGCAACTATCTAATCTTATTCAAATCTCATTCTGTAGGACTGCAGGTTCACAGCGACAGCGACCGCCTCCCTCGCCCATCAAGCGGCCTACCAAACCCGGACCTCAACTTCCCCCCGGTACCAAATCCTCTGCTACCTCCAGCGTTAAACCTGGCATGTCAAGTAGGCCAGGACCCAAGCCTAGCCCCAAGCAAGGTTCCAAACCTGGTCCTGTTAAACCACCCAGCAAACCAGTTACCAAACCTGGCCCAAGACCAGCCCCTAGCCCAAGGCCGGCCCCCAGCCCAAGACCTGCCCCTAGCCCAAGACCTGCCCCTAGCCCAAGAGCAGGTCCTAGGCCAGGTCCTGCAAGGCCAAATGAAAAACCAGGCGATAGAATGCCAGGAGGCAGACCAGGAGCTATGCAGAGTGCCAGACCTGGGCAGAGGCAGGTAGGGTCTCGACCAAGACAGGTAGGGTTGATTCTCAAGTGAGCTTTGCTCCATTTTTGAAGTAAATTAAATTTGTTGTTGTGGTTATAATAACATAGAACTTAACCCGTTGAGGTCTACCAACTGATTTTATTGGTTATACATTGGGTTATGTGATGTATTTAGCCAATCGGAGACATGCTAAGAAAAAGCTTTGTAGCGATATATAGAAAGTCTAATTTGATTGGTTACTCACAGGCTATATCATGATATATCATATAATGAGCCAATCAGAAATACTGTTAGAAAGGTGGTTGACCTCAGGGGGTTAGTTAAACACCATCGCCGTTCCCTGTTTCACCTCGTCGTGGCAGTGGAAAATTGCGGAATTAAGACTTGCGCGGAGCAGTCACATGTTTGTTTTGCTTTGCCTTCTTTGTTTGCGCTTGTAACTGCACCCGCACTTGTGTGCGTCGACTGCGGCACCTGTGATAGCACGTCAACTCTACTGCCACGACGGGGTGAAACAGTATAAGCAGCCACTAAGATACTCAATAGCAAGGCCCTGTGCCTGTCCGTCAAATTTAACAGATGTGCAATAAGAATTAAAGGCCGACTCAGAGATTTCCTGAGGAGGGCGCCCTCAATTTCCAAAAAAATCGTGTTTTTTGCATGTACATAATGCTTGTCAATATACTAATCACTGTGTGAAATTGTTAAGCTTAAATCGAATTCCTTCATATAGAAAATCACAACTTTGTTATAAAATTCCGGATCCGGAATTTTTGTTATACACAGTATCCTATGGGACGTAATACTACACATAAATGTTTACTGCATCAAAACTAAACATCCGATTCATCTCAAATTTCGGAATTGTGTATTTAAGGTTACTATCTATAGTTCTAGGTGACTATTTTTCATTATTACACAAAAAAATAATATTTCGAAATCTCTGAGTCAGACTTTAAATAAACATGATTGAAAGTGACAATGCACTATATGACTGAACCAAATGTTTGAAATTGAAAGAAAAGTTTTTGCTCTACGAAAGCATACTGATCCAAATTTGTGAAATTTTAGGACTATTTTGTCTTCTTTACAATTTGTTTTAAACTGCTAAAAACCCTTTAATCCTATGTCCAATTTAATTATTGGACATGAACATAGTTTTATAACTGTGAAATAGCCCTGTTTGCTTCTTAGTATGGCTTTATTGTAAAGATTTCATACAAATTATAACTATGCTTATTTTGCAACTGTTTTAATTTTTTGCCTAACTGTGGTGATTTCAACTAATGACAACCAATCTGTCTTGTCTTTCATTCTTCAGCCTACTGGTCCACAACGACCCCCGCCTGAGAAAAATCCTCAACGAGGGCGTCCCCGCACTCGCACACGCAGCTCAAGCCACAGTAGTTACAGCAGCCACAGTAGTCGCTCTAGCTTCAGTAGTCTGAGCAGGTCACGGTCGCGTTAAAAAAAAAAAAAAAAAAAAGCTAAAATGGTATTTTGGGGCATTTCACTTCTCAGAAGGAAAATGCATATGTTTCAGTCAACATTGGAAAGGAAATCAGGCTTCAGTTAGATGATTTATAAAACATAATGTGTTTTTGAATAAACCCTTTAATCCTATGTCCAATTTAATTATTGGACATGAACATAGTTTTATAACTGTGAAATAGCCCTGTTTGCTTCTTAGTATGGCTTTATTGTAAAGATTTCATACAAATTATAACTATGCTTATTTTGCAACTGTTTTAATTTTTTGCCTAACTGTGGTGATTTCAACTAATGACAACCAATCTGTCTTGTCTTTCATTCTTCAGCCTACTGGTCCACAACGACCCCCGCCTGAGAAAAATCCTCAACGAGGGCGTCCCCGCACTCGCACACGCAGCTCAAGCCACAGTAGTTACAGCAGCCACAGTAGTCGCTCTAGCTTCAGTAGTCTGAGCAGGTCACGGTCGCGTTCCAGAGAGCGCTCTGTCAGTAGCAACTCGTCATTTTCCAGTGGTTCATCCAGCTTCAGCGGTGATTCAGATGATATGTATGCTCAGTTGGCTAATACGGGAAGGAGGAAAAGTATGTTATATTTTAATTTTTCTCCATTTTTGTCATTTTTGTGTCGTCTGCAAGAGGACATTTAGAGGGATTGCTCTGGTAGTGTGTGTGTGTGGTAAAAATATTAATCCTTAATGTCTGTGGTAAACATATTAACCCTAAACATAATTGTCTGCTTTTTCTACATACTTGAACATATTTCTAGGGCACTTGGATGTAATGGTTCTTGGGCAGTGCCCCACAAGTTACCTTTTCAAGAATGGGGTCAAAGGTCATCTAGAGGTCATTAGAAGTCATGGCCCCAAAAAATGTTTAGAATACAAAAATTTCTGGTTATATCCACATATGTCGAACAATTTTCAAGACACTTGGATGCGATTGGTTCTTGAGTAGTGTCCCACACGTTGGTGACCTCACATGACTGTGTCATCATTCTCACAAGCCGCGATGGCAGACAACACAAATTCAGACTGTAACTGATGAACAGGTGCTGGCACTTTAACTTTGTACTTGGCTTCTGAAAAGAAACTTTATTTGCATGCATAAATTGACTTTATAATATCAACTTGTAATAGCTGCAAAAAACAATGTTAACCAATATGGGCGATTCCAAATGAATTAACTTTAACCCTCTGGGAAGGCACCAACTGGAATTGAGTATTATGCCTCCCACAGAGTCTGGGTACTGATGAATTCATTGGAATAACATGGTTCAGTCATTATCAGTGCGTGGGTGTCATGCACAGCTGTTTGAAAGTCTCATTTATTATGACTAACATAACCCGGCCCAAACACACGTTTGACAACTAATTGGATTATTTGTACCACTGACTTCATCCTGCGTAAAAATTGTACGCAATGGCATCACGGTGCAAATATGATTTTTCTTCAAAATATAGTTAACATGTCTATCTATGAGAATTGGCATATTAGAGGGCGCTATAACATTCAAATAATGAACCTTTGTAAAGCAATATATGGCAAAGATTCCCACAATGGAAATTTAGTAAAAATGTTTTTAGCCATGAGGATAACCTGGTTTGTATGTCTTGGAAAAGTGGTTTACTAAACCTTATCAAAGCCCCTCGGGAAAAAATTTGTGTTTTGCCAGAATCCTATTAACTCTATGTACAAAACTTTGAGCTCATGGATGGGACCCATTTGCTGACATCGAATGAAAGCTAATTTCGGGGAGAGTATTATCTAGTCAAGGGCACAATTTAAACGAGGGGTATATTCTGTAAAGATCGAGCTCGCAAGCCAAGAACTGCAAAAATCTAGTCCCACAGAGGTTTTTTTGCTGCCAGGATAATTTAACCGTTCTTGCATCCTAAAATTTTATAAAGTTAAAAAAACATTTTGTGAATTACATTTTCAAGAGAGGTAACCATTTTACTCTGTTATGTAAAAAGAAAAAACATGTAATTAAGTCTTGCTAACCTTCTTTCCACCAGGTGATTTCAGCCCCACAAACCCAGAAGAAAACAACAGTGCAAAAACCACCCGCTGTTAAGAAAGGACTCAGCCACTATCTCCTAGAAAAAGACTACCATCTACACCAGCTAGGAAGCCACCAGCTGCTTCCCTAGGACGGGACCCTCCCCTGCATTGCCTCAGAAGCGTGTACGCCCAGGACCTGTCAGGCCACCACTCAAAGGAATCGGTGCAATCAGCTTCCGCGGGAGAGACGAAACGGTTACCCCCACCACCGGGTCCTCAGCAAAGCCTGTTCGGATCGTCAGTCCCATCAGATGCCGGTAAATGTGATTGCCTTGTCCACTGTTGCTTTTCCAACGATTTATAAGGATATAACTAATATGTAGAATTGTTTCCATGGACGACATAGCCTTTTAAGGATAGTGAGAGAGATTGCTCCCCTACAGCTCTTCTAAGTGCATTTTAATCACTCCCCTGCGGCTCTCCTTAAGTCATTGTAAGGAAGAGTGTTTTTGTAACACTACTGGAAATCACTAGAACTATATTTGCGCAATCCCCGAAATGCACCTCAATTCGGTGCCCCTTTCCATCCGGGAACTTTTTTAACCACTCCAAGTCGATCTAAAACATACGGTTAGGTAGCGTAACGAAAATACAAGAAAACTTAATCTTCTTGTTACGTTGCACAATTTAAATTTGTGTAATCGTCCGTCAGGGTTAGCAAGTAGGGCACAGTAGATCGAGAATATCACGTTTTGTCGTGAAATCCAACACCAGTGCCTCGTTGTTTTTTGTTCCTTTGATTATTCTTCTACTACTTTTGGTAAGATTACTTCACGTGAAAAGGTACTTTTGTATTGTAATTTTAGGCACTGGTCGGCGACGCGAACGAACACCATTTTTTTTGTAAACATACCTCTGGTAACCAGTTTCCCGATGGAAATGGGCACCGACTGAGATGCGTTCGGGGATCGCGCAAATAGTCCTATTGCAAGTGGTAATTGTTCTTATAGGGTCATGTCCCGATCACTAATAGCCTCGTCCCCAGAACCCTGGATTTTACCGGAATGATCAATATTTGGCGTCCTGAAAAAAGCTATCTTTCTCATTTACCCTGGTTGAAAATCTTAGGGATAAAAGATGTTGGTTTTGATGTTATTGAGCGACAAAAATGTGCTCCATTTTGGTTGATCAATATTAATTTTGCACCGTACTCTGTGGGCCACAATCACGTTTTTAGCTCTCTCATCAAACGCATTGAAATATTGGCAGAATCTTTACAGATGGGTTTTTGGGGTCAAGGTTGTCCAATCATAGATGAAAAACCCTAGATGAATGAAATTGGGCCATTCCCCTTTAACAATCTTTCCCTTGAATACTCTCCTTGATTTGACAGGACAGCTTTTAGGGGAGCACTACCTCCTTTTTTTAAAAGACAATGTCTGCCATGGCTGTTACTTGGTAGTATAAGAAAAATTGGTGGTGTTAAAAACCGTTTGTTCACCTAGGAAAAGACTTCTATACTACATGTTCACATTACTATGGGAACCTCAAAGTGTTGCCTTATGACAGAGTTTTGTGGTGGATTTAATGCTTAAAATCGTCTGTGGGCATGTACACAATTTCCTCTCCCTTGGGGTTCGCAAGAGTTTTGATTTCCATCTCAAGATTAAAAGTTGTATTTCTTAATCTAACACTATTGGTTAGGTTTTAATCAGAGGGGTATTGAGTCCATCCCCACCATGCATCAGTTTTGGGAAATTTCACTCAGTAATGACACGTGAGTGCCCAAAAATCTCATTCTTAAAACATAAAACCCCTGATTTTACCCTCATTTACCCACTAATGTGCTAAACATATGTGAGTACTTAAGGATTTTTTTCATCCATGATAATGAAATTTTTGGTCACTTAACATCTTCACAACTTGTTTATCCGTAAGTATAGACATGTGTTTAGTACCGTACAGGCGCATTGCATGCATTTGTGGAATTGACTCAAACCCCTCTGGGTTTTAATAACAACATTAGCAAGGAAATGAATGTATTCACTGTAAGATTGATGATGTAATTCACAGTAAATAATGTATAAAAAGATGACTAGATCGCCATTTCATATCTTTTCAAAAAAAGTCTTTAGTAGACAGTACGTGAGGTGCCTTTCTGAGAGGAAAAACCCCCAGTTGGCATTTATCAGCCCCATGAATGCTATAGGATGCCGGTCAACCATTGTGTAATTCTTGTTCCATTTTGTCCTTAAAACAGATATCCAGTCTGTATTATCAGAATAAGTCCTTCATTCTGCCATCAAGTTTGCATTGATTTGAATTAAAAAGTTTTTTTTTTTCTCAGAGACCAAAAATCTGCATGAATTTGAACCTGTTATCTTCATTTCAGATCCAAGTCTGCATTGATTTGAAATAGATTTCTTCATGTTTGTCCACTTTATCGATTCAAAATCATCTCTTTGATTTTGGGGAAGGTAGAAATTAACATTACAATCCTCATTCAGGAACTAGATCTGCATTGATTTTCAAATACAATTTCAACACTTTGTCCTCATTTCTCCCGTCGACCTATTTTAGATGACTTGTGCAATTTTGTCTCCATTGCAGGTCCAAGTTCCTCATCTCAGCCAGCAGCTTCAGCGGTGACAAGGTCCAATCCGTTGAAATAACAGTGCGCCAAGGATACGAAGCTTACATTAGTTTAAAAAGGTATATGCCAAACCATTCATATTCACTTTAAAAATAGGACATGACGTGCCCGGGGGTTTAAAAGGCTAAGACTGCCATCAATCTGTCTGTCGTATATATCTGCCTCTCCGCCCTTATTCCTTGAGATTCACAGTCGTTCAGACTTCAAATTTATTGTCCCCCGGGCCGACGAGTTCTGAACAGGTGACTATGTAATGGGCAGCGTCCGTCCTTTCGTCCGTCTGTGATAAAAATGTTAACTCATGTTGTACACGATTTATCTGGAATTCCATTAGGGCGACATGTAACTTGGTGGAGGAAGCGTGTTGATGATTTCTCAACCTGATTATAGTTTGGGTGTAAATATGCTAATTAAAGTTCTATTGCATAATTTACGAAAATTCGTGCAAGGCTTGTGTCGCAAGTGTTCGCTGGAGTTCCGTAAGGAGTGACTAATGGGAGTACCTTGGTGGTGAAGGCGGGCTGAAGAGTTCATCGACCTGATTAGATTTTGGGCGTATTTTGGGCAATTGAGTATGCAAATGAGCTAATTAATATGCAAAAATCAGCCGTAATTGCTATATTTGTGAAACGTACATCGACACTCAAAATTCCTAGCGCTGCAGAAAGCTTATCATGGGGCACATCTTTTGGCAATTGAAAGTATGTTATATTTTGCTTGCTTAGATATGGCAAATGACTATTAAATATGCGTAATTGCTGTCTCTGAAACGGTACAGGCACATCGGTAGGCAAAATGCCTTCACTACATGAGACTACTATGTCCTATTGAGGGGTTGGGGTGGTTGCGGGGTTTGGGGGAGGGGGTGGATTGTTGGCAGGTGTTGGGGAGGGGAGTTGGTAATTGCGGGGTGGTTGGTGGGGGGTGTTGTGGTGCAGGTTTTGGGGAGGGGGTGTGTGTTGGTCAAGGGTGTTGGGAGGGGGTGTTGGTGTTTGTATGGTGTTGGGGGGGTGTGGGGGTGGTTGCATGGTAGTTGGGGATGTGTGTTGGGCGGGGGTCGGGTGTGTTAGGGGCGGGTGCGGGTGTGTGGGGAGGGGTAGCGGGTTGCGGGGGTAGGTGTTGCGGGGGTAGGGTTTGCTGGATGTTTGGGAGGGGAGTGGCGTGTTTGCGGGGTGTCCGGGGAAGGGTAGCCCCGCGAGTCCTTGTGTTACGGGGTATTGTGGTGGGGTGTTGAGGGGTGTTCAAAAGAATGGGGTGTTGGTGGGGGTAGGGTGTTGCAGATGTTGGGGAGGGGGTGGGGTGTGGGGTATAGGGGTGGGACCAAGTTTGCGGA
Source organism: Ophioderma brevispina (assembly GCA_023653785.1). Lineage (NCBI taxonomy): Eukaryota > Metazoa > Echinodermata > Ophiuroidea > Amphilepidida > Ophiodermatidae > Ophioderma > Ophioderma brevispina. The sequence goes on from JAMKCH010003768.1 coordinate 53,174, forward strand.
TGGGGGTGGGGTGTTGTCGGTAATGGGAGTTGTGAGGTGTTGGGGAGGGTGGGGCGTTGATGTTGCATTCCATCGCATGTTTAGTGATAGGCGACATTCGGCGAGACACATATTTTACGCCTCACTTACATACGAGTTCGCCTTGTTCGTTTTGAGGTGCTGAATTCATAGGTGCTACTAATGTGAAAGCTTGTAGTTCAAAAGCCAGGTATTTGCTAGTTTGGCTTGATTTTGGCCACTAAAATGCTGAAGGGGTGGGAATTCTGTTTGGGACCTGGAATTTTAATAGCTGGCATGTTCTCCAATAGATAAAACTGTGTATGTTAAGGAAGGCCATCAATTCATGACTGTACACAGCTGTTTTTTTCAAAGTCTCATTATTATGATAAAACCAGAATAAACCAAAAACTTCGCTGGCAACACAGTTTTGACCTGATTTGGATATTTAGTCCACTAAGTACAATCCTGTGTAAATTTGATTGCAGGCAATAAGAATTGCATAGAAAATCTGGTTTTCCATGTTTTTTCTTCTATTGAGAATAGCATATAGAGGGCACTATAACATACAAATCACAGGGACCTTTGTAGTCCTATACCTGGGTCCTATACACAGCTGTGTGTAAGTCTCGCGACATCGTATTAGTAAGTCCACTCGTCTGTCTACTGATATCTGATAGAAGTTAATAAGGGAAAAGACTAAGTAATGGCTCTTGCACGGGCCGATTACCCAATAATGATTCTTCTTGACCGGGAAGATGGAATAGGTATCCAGCCACATCGTACAAAAGGAGTTTGTGAAACGTGCAATGGATACATCATTGTTCTTGAAGAACACCATCAATTGTTGAGCAGTAAACGTTCTGAATGCACACATAATTTTTTTTTTTTAAAGAAATTAATATCAATATAATTTTGTATTATGTTCTGTTTTTTTGTTTATTTAATTATTAAATCATGTGATTTCACACCAGCTGGCATATAAAAAGCGCCCTCCATGAGGCAGAAAGTAACTCGGTTGCTAAAAAGCAACGAATGGCGCCATCCTATCCACAACAGAAATTGCCCCAGGTAAGTTTATGGTGACAGTTAATCGGAATATGTGTATTCATTCGACACTGTTGGCAAAATACAGAATGGTATAACCGACTCTTATTCAATACTTCCCATTTCTCAAAATCTGTTGTATTGTGAAAAATGATATTAGGCCAAAAAAAATGTTTGTTTGCCATAACCCGACCGAACCTAAAAAACCCTGTGGACTCAAAATTTTTTATGCAAATTAGCACAAAATAAAAAAAAAATTATGCCGATCGACCCATGATTTTCATTCACAATCTAAACAAAAATTTTACAAATAGAAAGATGAAAAACATCAAAATAAGACAACAAAACAATTATAACAAGTAAATTACCATTAAAGATATTTGCTATGTCATTGAAAAAACTTTAAATAGTAGCATGTTGTATTGATTTTAGAGTAGCATTGTGAAAAAAAATTAAAAAAAATAAAATCTGACCGACCGACCCTAATATTTTTCCTCCGTTACGGCAAACAAACTTTTTTTAGGCCTTTTCAAGCCTGAACTGGTAATGGACAGAGAAACCACAGGAAATCTTGAACCTGTGATACTCATGCTTAACTGTATTTGTGAGACCTCATTTGCTGTATTGCAATGCATTCTGGGGATGTAAAATTGGTGAATTGCTTTACACTGCTTGTACAGTTCTGAATGTGGATCAGGATAGATGAGGTAAATAGCTTTTAAAAATTTTCTGAAAGAGTTCCAAAATTTCATCTTGCATTTAATTTAAACCCATTGAAATTGTTGTCATTCATAACCTCTCATGCAGAATATAAAAGCCAGTGTAGTTTTACTAAACAGGAAATATGGCCTGACATCACCTGTCTTTTTCCCCCCACAGAACGCAAGGCAGCCAAACCGGCTCCAACCAAAAAACTAACAGCCGCAGCCGAACCCAAAGCCGCTCCAAAACCTGCCAAACCAAGTGCCGAACGCAAGCGCCCTCTATCACCCGCCGCAGCTACTAAGGCACAACCACCTGCTAAGATGGCAGCTAAACCAGCTGCAGGTGCTAAGGCTGCTGCCGCAAAGAAAGGGACAACTGTATCGCGACGAGAGGAGCTCTTGAAACAACTCAAGGCAGTAGAAGATGCAATTGCTAGGAAAAAGGCCAAACTGACCAAATAACTTTGTAAATTGAGCGTATTTATGTTCTTTGTATGCAAGAGACAACTTCAACATGAACCACCTGGTAACTTGTATGTGTAATCCATGAGTGCTACCTTTTGATTGGTCAAAATGGAACATGTGTGATATTTTTAGCCAGTCAGCAACATGGTAAGAATAGTTTTAGGGCTGAAGAGGGTGAGAGCTTTGGAAACTACATTTCAACTGGTTATTGAAATAAATATTTGATGTAATTAGCCAATTAGGAATGTTCTATGAAAGGCAGGTAGTGCTGGGGGTAATCAGTTAAGAAATAAAGGGCAAGATGTTAATTTTTGTGCAAGAATGTGTCCAAGGCAAGTAAAAACATGAGTAATGGGCAAGGCAAAGCCGAGACCCATTATTAAAATGTTTTTACTGCCGAGGACACATTATTTGACATAAACATAGACATTGCACCCTTTATTTCTCTTCTATTACCCAAATAAAATAAAATAACCCGAAAAAAACTGGCCAATTCTTACTAAAACCGTGGCAGTTGTTTACGTCTTTACACTGTGCACACTGTCTTCTCTGCATAAATGTTTGCGTGTGTGCCTAAAGTGGTGGTGACACACGCCAAAAAGAATGTGAACTTTGCATCACGCATTGGGGCATAATTACGACCCATTACTGCAGAATAATGGGCAATAAACTAACCAATCAAAGAGCATGCTTTTTAGTAATGGGCAGTAGAGGTAATAGAATTTTCTGTAAATCTGCATCAATATGAAGAGGAAGTTTATGGAGTTTACAGATAAATGCTTAGAGAAAATTACATTTTAAGGGCAAGTTATAGAATCTGATACATCACCAAAAAAATGTGTATGTAGTTGAAGAGAGAAATAGCATCCAATTGCACGTCCTGCATTATATGTTGATCAGTTTACCTGTGGTTGGTTTTTAGTTGTTTATTTTTGCTCAAGAATGTGATTTTTTAATGGTCAAAATTCCCAAAATTGAATTCAAAGTCACACATAGCTCAAGGTTGTTAGAATTCACTGAAATAATGTTTATGCTTCAAAAGCATTGATTGTGTATAGTAAAGTCCTAAATGGCCCCACCTGTGCTTGTCCAACGACTATGTGCATCTGTTTGATTATGTAAGATGTGGAATTGGGCAGTCAGATCTGTCCTTGATTATATAACACCTTTTGTTTTTTGTTTTCAGGAGCACAATTTTATAACAAACACCATCTAATGGTATTTTCAGAAAATGGGTCAAATCTGAAATTATTTATGCTTTGAATCATGAGACAATTTGCACCAAATCCTATCACTGTTGAGCTAGAAGTTAAGAATATTATTCATGGAAAGATGGTTAATGAGCTAGTAAAATCTCAAATCCCTTGGCACAGTTCAGTAGATGTCATTCACCATTGTATTTAGAAAATACACCCCCTGGTTTTTTTGTGGGCCGCCAGCTATAGCTGGCAGGACCACTTAGCAATCCGTTGTGCGTGTGTATGTATGTGTGTAGGTGTGTGTGTTTGTATGGATGTGTGTGTCAAAAATTGTTAAGTTTTTTCATGGGGCGGCCCACAGCTTATATTCTTTGAATATAGCGAGCGCGAAAGCCGAGAACCGCGAAATTCTAGTTGGTTATGATATATGAGACCCAGATTACACAAGGTCAGTTCATGTCAATGTATGTTCAAGTACAACCCACTGAACTGTGTCCTTGGTGGATGAGCATATTGTAACTCATAGTGGTTAAGCATTTCCAAAGCGTTACCAAACATCCCTGTTATAAACATTTCTGTAAATTGTATTTAGTTGATCTTTGAAGTTGACCCAATTAATTATTAGGATTTTGGTGTATGTAATAATGTATTTCTTAAAATTATGTTTAGAGAAAGTCCTAATGATCCATGGAATGTGATATTATTTAAAAATATGTATTGTTTTAGAAAACACTGTTTGGCATTAAATGGGGGCATGGTATGTATTTTTTTTCTAAATGAAAAAAGACTTTGGTGAATACTTTACTCTTTTAATTTTGGCAAGAGAGGAAGTGGTTATTTTAACTGTTGCTAACAGTGACAAGTAAGTGGAGAAATATGCTTAAATTAAATGTTTCAAAGAATTTGAACAAAGTTGGCAAAAGTCAAAGTTTGATTTGGGGTTGAATGATTAACTATTCTCCAATAACGTACATGACGTGTAACTAGTAAAAAAAAATGGTTAACAGAATGTAAGAATTCAACATGAAATAATAACACTGTCAAAATGATTCCATCTTTTAGAGAGTATTGTAAATTACAAATTAGTTCAAATAAGGGAATGATAATATGTCAAAACATTGACATGATGATAAAGAAATCTCCAAATGCAACCTGCAACTGCTAAAGTCTGGTGCAATTTAGATTTGGGGGGAATTTTAGATGTGAACATTTGGCATTGGTTTAAAAAATGAACGATGGTATGGCCAAGTGAATTTGATTCTTAGTTTCCTGTTGGAGCACGCATCAGATTTGCCGCTGTGGCAAATATTTCATTATTTTGTGAAAAAATTGTTTTTCTTGAAAACTTGATAATAAAAACAATTTTCAGTTGCTCAAAATACTCAAGCATCCATTCCTGTTCATTTTAAGCAGTTAACTTGGGAGGGGTGTCACAGTATACCATAAATAATGAATTTCCTCCAGATTTTTGTCCGGTTTGTCATAATACTGGTGCAAAAATGCTTGAACTGATTGGATGAAAAGCCACAATTATCAACAACCTTGTGTAAACCTGTTGCAGCCATAGGCTGTAATAAGTATAAGTAACTGTATGAAATCACTTCTTAATGTTAACCATTTAACCGGCACTTTCTTGTTCTGTCTGTGGGGGGATGAGTTTAAGGGCTGAATTTCATGACGCCAATAAGAACAATTGATCTTCATCTGAGACTAAATTGATACTACTTCGTTAAGTCAGGGATCCCAAAGACAATTTCAACATGCACCTTTTAGATAGCGCAAGCATACTTTAAGTAGATGATGTAATTCAAGCATGCGATGCGACTGTCGCCCCTTCCTTTGTGGATTTTTGCGTGTGGTACATCTTGAAAAGGGTATTTGATAAATCAACCGTGCAACTGTCACTGTAACATTTACAGCTTTATCTACATACCACCATTTACTAAAGGTGCGTTGTAACATTTGTGTGATTTCTGGTAACTATAGTAAGTAGTCCCTTTTGTTCACAGAGCATTTTTGAGCAATACTGTCTATTCACCGCTTCCATGTATCAGTGGTATTTTTCAATGTCCCTGAGCATGTTGAGGTACAATCTCTGCCCTATTCACCACTGTATCAATGTATCAGTGTCATTTGGTTAAGACTGTTCACTGCTTTCACTGCAGCTAGAGAGATGCAGTGAAAGCAGTGAATAGTCTTGTTAAAGATTTTTATACCCCATGTTTCCCTGAGCAATTGTTGAGGTAACAATCCTGCCTTATTCAACACAAGCGGACTATTCACTGCCAGCTGAGAGAGGCAGTAAAAGCAGTGAATAGTCCTTCATGTTGTTGTGGGCAGTGTCAACCCCAGTGCTTTGTATTTTACACAAATTTCCTGAGTTTTTGCACCATTTAAACAACTGTCTTCTATCCAATTACCAACAAACGTTATTCCACTGCAGACAATCCTGCGTTGTCTTTATTACCGATTTAAAACAGTTATGTGACCATTTAAACTTACAAAAACCATATGGTCTAAACGGCGGTAATTTAAGCACATTACACGCTGTCAAGCGCATGGCGCAGCATCGCGTCGCGTGGTGCATTTTTAAGCGTAATGAAGCGATGCGCGTGTTTTAATGTCCTTTTGCGGCGAACGCATCTTGGAAAACGAAAAATAATATTTTGAAATTGAAATTTAGACGAAATGAAATTTCAATTTCTGAATTTCTGGAGTTAAGACAAAAGAGGTATGATTCAATATGCATAAAGATGTATTTTTTCCATCACGTTGCACACATACTCATTTTGAAGTTCAAAGGTAAAGTGTTATTTGAGAGAGACAGCTTGAAATTGCTTGAAAAGTCGACTTTTTTCCTAAAACACAGATTTTCTTCAATGTTCAATTTTCGCAAAATTGGCAATTTTCAGACCAATGACTCCAAAAATACCGAAGTAAAAGGTAAGGTTGAACTTTCCCACGATAGGCATCGGTCTTCTCTAGATGGTTTTCCTCAATATAACGCTAGAAATTTGTCTTTCTACTGTCTGGTATCAATTAACTTATCTGTCTGGTTTTTATTATTATTAAAAAATAATGCACTTCGAATAAATCCGAAAAGAAAGTTGTTGGGTTTCTTTGGACTACGACTTTTTTTACATGACAAAAGAATGGGACATTTTTAAACCTTCAAATATATTGCAATCTGGGTATTTCACCCGAGTTTTGAAAATGAGCATAAAGGTTTGGTACTCATAGTAATATTACTTTTTGGTGGAAGGTTCCATTGACTCCACTTTGTAGGTCTAAACGTGTCGGAGGATAATGCTTCACAATCAATATTGTCCGCCACTGGTATAAGCCAACTTTGGTTCAACAGGATCGAATCCGAACCATTGTTATACTTGCACTGATTTTCTGTAGACAAACAAGATTTATATCCAAGGTGTCACACTGCATTAACTTGTAATGGAAGGCAGTAGAGGAGAGCGTGCAGATTCCTTTTGTCCATAACCAATTGAATAAAACATCCCGGACCTCTATTAAAAGTACGGGTATTTCCACAATGAATTTATATACCCATACATTAATGCACCCGTAAACACCTGAAAGCAGTCCACGAATCAATTGTTCGTATACCATGCTTTTTAAAGCGCCCCTAATTCATGAATGGGTCTGCCGTCAAAGATTCAGAGTCAAAAGTCAATATTTACCTGCACCCAGTTTGTTGTCGGTTGCCAATAAAAATCAGTGTAAATTGAATACAAATCAAAAGAAGAAATGTTTTCAAGTTGGAACCCAATGATCTTGTTGGGTCCCATGATGAATTACAACTTTTCTTTCATGATTTTTTTTCGAAAGCGTATATTTTTGGAAATAATTAATAAAAAACCGGATCTAAGTTAATTGAACAGACAGTAGGACGGAACGTTTCTCTTCTCAATTTGTCCATTTTTTCGATTTCTAACTAAAGATATTCTCCAATATATACTCAAATTTTGGAAAGAAAAGTAAAAATCACACTTTTTTGACATTTTTCCTTATATTTCGAAAAGTAAGCTCTATTTTTAAAAAATGAAAAAAAAAACGTCCCCAGACAAATTTGTCTTGTTTCTAAAAAATAACATAAGAAATCATGAAAATTCAAATTGTTTTTGTTATGCTGTCTGAAAATTTTGGGGCAAAAATGGGGTTTTTTTTAGTATTTTTCTCAAAATACGGAAAGTTTTACATTAATCTAATGCCACCATCGGGTTCAACGTCCAATTTTCTTTCTAGAAAGTTACAAACCAAAATAGATACCAGGAAACTCAGGGTTGACCATATATAGATCATAAGATTAAATTTATATATCCTGCAGCCTTATGCTCATGAGTCTGATTAATAATTTGTTGGACAGAAACAAATACAAAGTGCAAGTAGACTGTGTGAGCCAGGAGGAATGCCGTACCTCGTTTCGCAATTCGTAATTGGTCATAGTATGCCAGCTTGTTGAGCATCCATGAGGCGTGCATATCTCTTGTCCAAGTAATTTTTAATCCCACTGTAGTGACTTGATTTAGGGTTGCCTCCTTGAACTCTGATTTGCAATCACTAGTTGAAAAGGTTTATTCATTACTCAAATCTGTTGCAGTTGTCCAGTGCTCCACAACGACACCCAGCCCTGAGAAATTTGGTGAATAATGTTGCATGTTAAACAAATTAAGTGTTATTATTGACAACATTCAGGGAACATGAGCATAATTTCTCTCTGTGTCATATGGCACCGGAAAGTGATGCTGTAGTCTTCACCAAGTCTCATAGTCTGGTGATCAACCACAAAACCCGGATGTATCGTCCACACAATGTTTTTTGATGGTTTCTATCTCTTCAAGACCTACTGATTCAGGATCTGCATGATGCCCAACCTTGCATCACCCTTGAAGCATTTTGAAAAATCCAAGATGGCCGCCAAATGGCCGCCATGACCCCTACAAGGCCATATCGCAGCTCCCTGGCTACTATCCGCGGTCCCTTTAGTGGCTTTTGGCTAAGTTTAGGGGTCAATGAGTTTTTCCTGTCATTATCTACATTTCAAATGCTTTCTTACATGAAATCCAAGATGGCCACCACCTTGGCCGACACAATGCCCACCACAAATACAAAATAGTTATATCTCCGCTTCTTAGCATTTAATGTCAACTGCATTTTGTGTTTGATGGGCAAAAGACACCCTTTGACAGTAAACCCTTCCTGTAATGGAACTAACAAAAGTTGCGGAAATGTCTAATCTCGACTTGCGCTGATCACACTACTAAATAAACATTATATGAATATCAGTAATTATTGTAGGACTTGTACAGTGGGCCAATAAGTTAACATACTCAATAGCTGTGTTTCTCACTGTAAATTGAAAACCGCTCATCTGATGTGCGACCTGGAGTAGCCACGCTTTCCTAGCCCCACCAGTTTGTTTCCATCTATTTTGGCATTTACCTATCCTATTCAATCACCAAAAAATAGTGCAAGCCAGCTGTCCCCAGATGAACATCTGCAATTTTGCCTATAAGAACTGGAGGATCCGCTGTACAACCACATGAATCAGTTTAAGTACTTCAAGGGGTGCTGGTGAACAGCCAATTGGTACTGTCACAGCCGTACGGGACTTATTTGGGTTCTCTTTGAGCCTCATCAGTGCATGATCCAGGAATGGATTCTCATCTAATGATGCCTTCCAAAACATACTTACAATGGCACGCTTGACTATTCCCATGTGATGCTTCTGTAGTTTTTGGTGGCAATACCGTTAGCTTTGTGATTTTTTGCCACTTTTGGCCATATGAAATGTCACATACGTGTGCCGCAAAAATACAGTAGCTTCTAGTGCCAATCTTATCAAGTTTAAACCTTCAAAAAAGCACTTTCCACAAACCCTTTGACTTTGCCAAACCCCCACATGGTCAGCTATGGTATCGCAACCAGACAAGTAGAGCAGCGAGCAGTTGTGACACTCTCTCTACATCAGTACATGCTACTTGGCATTGCCCCGCTACATGATCACGCATCAACAGCAAACGCCAACTTGGTGGCAATCCTGGCGGGAGTTGCATCGCCGGACATCCGGCGGGAACATGGCTGCCGGGTATCCGATTTGAAGTACCCAATGTCTGGACAGAGACTTGTTGCTAACTGCCTTAAATCCTGAGAGATTTTCTTAAGCAAATCCAACCCCTTGAAACAGTCTCTAGGGAGTTTGAGGGTTTGCCTGTGGAGATAGGCTTGTTAATCAACCAAGTGGGCAATCTGTTGGTTATTGAACCTGGTGAGCATCTTCCGCCAGGGGCTGGCTTCTCGTGGGCTGATGTGGCTAGTTTGTTGTTTTGTCTCGACAGGTTGGAAACCAGGTCGACCGAATCTGCATTTCCTTGCCGGAGGTGGGGATTGCCAGGCAAGTGGATGGGGTTGGGATGCTTCATGATAATCTCTTGGTCTGCGCAATGCTGGAGCAAACAAGGCGGACCTTGCAGAATTCAGTTAGGCAGCCATTATACTGTACACACCTCTGGATGATCATATTTTTGAGAAACCACTGTGTTTTGACACGATAGAACAGCACAGGGGTAGTATAGAAGTGGTCGTGCTGGCTAGCAAGGCAGCAGGCGTCCACCAACTCAGTCCAAACACTCCTCTGCCACCTCAGAAGGTCGACCTTTAAAGTTCAGATTATCGACCTGATGTGTCAGCCAGCGAAGAGCCCACAAGCCTCCATTACCACAACTTAACACAGACTTTCTAGTGACAGAAACCAGCTTGATCCCAATTAAGACAACAAGGGGCTTGTGATTCTAGTGTAAGGATCTCAAAACAAACAATGGCTGATGTTATTATACCCCAAAAGTTGCAACTGCTGCCATTTAGGCGGTCAGTTGCATCAAAGTATCTGTAAGAACACTGATGGTTTCAATGTCGATGTACTTGTGCATTCTCAGTAAACTAACTTCGTTCAACTCTTGATGGAGGGTACCAGCTCCCAGCCTCAGGATAGACATTGGGGCAACTGCACAAAGAAGTCAGGTAGGGACAGCTCACAGCTAATGTTTTGTCTGGTGCTATTATTACCGAAGCTTCAATGGGGATTGGCAAAGCAAGTAGTTAAAATGGCTTTGGACGGCTTTTAACACTTGATTCGCCCCTTGGCACTTATTGTGCACCCAGATGGATGGACGTCCTGGAAATATGTACATTATTGTGAAGTGTGCTATGGAAGCAAAGCCAAAGGGACAATTACCGATGTTGGATATGTATACGTTTCGGATTGTCAAAAGGGGCAAAAAAAAAAGACAGTACAACATCATTCAGGGATTACTAAACGCATTGCCACCAATACAGAAGCATTCACAGGAATGTCGACATGCCCATTTGCAAGTATATATTTGGAAGACATTAACTGAAACGCACCACTCTTGGATCCAGGAACCTATGGATGGACAACCTCAAAGACAAACCACAACACGTCCCTTTACACCCTGATAGTGCCAAGTGATGTTCCACCAACACTTCCAGAAAGTACACTCACTGTGGATGACAGCTGATCCTCCCGTGATCCGCATAAAACATGCAGGAATGTTCATCCGGGCCCCAGCTTGGCTGCACTATTTTTGCGAAGTGCAATAGTATAGGAATGTCCAAAAAGATGGATTTGAACTGGCTGATGAGGAAAAGTACGGGGGGGTGGAGAGGTTGAAGAGGAGGAACCATAGAATACGTGACAATTGAATTGGTGTGTTGTACAATCATTTATATTGAGTATTCAGCCATAGACATTTTAAGACATTTAAATTGAGGTTTTAGCATTATTCACTTATAATAAATTTATGGTCACAAAGTCACTTGCAACTCTGAACCTCACACACTAATATTGAACAGGTAAGGGTAATCATCTTATTTGCACTTTAATAAACATCACAGAGAGTCCCGGGCTTTGAATAACATTGTGAGAACAAAGCTTTTGAACATGACTGTACCATTATTGGCAACTGTACAAGTCTTAACATGCCTAAGGACAAGGCCTCTTCTTCATATTATGTTATTCTAGTCAGTCAGTAGGATCAATTCATATTTGATATATAGATATTCCAGCAACCGCTTTTTAATTCTATATAAACGGAAGTTTTTTCATGCAAGCTAAAGACGTAAATTATTCTTTGCCCCAAAACCTACTCAAAACAAGGCGAACTCGTATTACGACGATGCGTAAAAATTGTCCCCGCCCGAATGTTGCGATCACTAACATGTAATAATGAATTAAAGGCAATCACCGCTACCCTTACCAATACCCCGCATAACATTCCACCCATCCCCAACACCCCGCAAACCCCACACCCGGCCCAAACACCCCACAACTCCCCAAACACCCCCACCCTTCATCCCCCATACCACCCCCTGCAACACCCCACCCTCTTTAACACCCCTTCAACACCCCAACCCCGACTCCAAGACCCTATAACAGCTCCCATTTCCAAAACACCCCGCAAAACCGTCCATGGCCCTCCGCAACACCCACCCCATCCCAAACACACCACAGTACCCAAACTCCTCCCCAACACCCCGCAATAACCAAACCCCTCCCAACACCCTGCAACACCCGACCCCCTTCCTACCACACCAATGTCCATCTCCAAAACCCAACCCCCTCCACAAACACCAAAACCCCCTCCCAACACCTTAAGCACCCGTCCCCTATAGCATAAGTAGTCTCATGTAGCGAAGAATTTGCCTCTATCCGATGTTGTACCGTTTTAGAGATACAGCAATTACAATATTTATTAGCTCATTGGGCACCTATGCTGCATATATCACAACTTTCAAATTGCAAAAACGATGCATGCAATGATGGACTATAAGGGAGCGAAGGAATGTTGTGTGCGATGTTACCGTTTTAGCGATACAGTTATCACGCATATTTAATTAGCCTCATTTGAATACCTAAGTACCCCGCAGTATCACACATAGTTTCAAATTGCAAAAACGATGCATGCCATGATGACTTTTCATTGGCCGAAGGAATGTTGTGTGTTTTCCGATATACCGTTTCAAAGATCAGCACATTGGGTTAACATTTTTATCACAGACCCATTCCAGGTTAACATTTTTTCTCACAGACCAGCGGACATTTCGGACATACAGAAAATAAAGGACCATACGGACACCGGACACCCACGGAGGGTGCCCTTTTATAGTCCCCGTCACGAACGTTGTTCGGCGGGGACAAAAACACAGTGCTCATAGATGCTCCAGAAGTGAAGATAATATAACATTTTGTAGGGGTGTATGTTTTAGTGAGCATTTTGGCAGCATCTTGGACTTCAATGTAAACAAATGCATTTCAGATGTTAGATAGGAGAGAAATTATTTTATTGACCATTAAAAAAAACCTAGCCAAAAGCCACCAAGCCCACTATGGTACGCCCAGAGAGATTGAGAGATATGGCCTTCTATTGTCCTGGGCCATTCTTGCGGGCCATCTTGGATATTTCAAAAATGCTCAAGGTGCTGCAGTGCATAGGCAGATCTGGAACGTAGGTTTGAAGAGAAGATTTGAAAGAACCATCAGAAAAACATTGTGTGGATGTCTTTCAGGTCTAATTCTTAATCACATTGGGTTTGGGCACTTAGACTAATCCCATTTCTAGGTTCTGTGGGGAAAGTCCAGTCATGGGGCTGCCCTTCATGCTTTAACCTGGTGATCCTTTAGATCATCGTGCCATGATGTTATAGGAGTTCCTCTACCTGTCCTGACCAAAACTGCTGCAACCTGGCCAAAATAAACATTTCTCTACACTCTTATCATTCGTACAAATATGTCCATTTCTACTGTCAATAAAGTAAGCTGGGATCTAATTTTTCCCAACATCCAGTTGCCTCTATTATCCTTTCATAATGTATCCTGAATGGCGATTTAATTCGGGATGTGCACAAAAAGTCTAGCATAGAGTTAAAATGTTACAAATGTATGTTTTGGTATTTTATGTTTGGAATTTCATCTTGATGTACAAAATGAAATGAATATAAACCCACCCCAGTGGAAAAAAAATCATTAAGGACGCTTTTAAGTTCCTGAGCAGTTTGACATTAAGCACTTAAGCATCACTGTAAAACATTTGTTGTATTTGTTGACTCACTGCTGTTATCTCTTTAAGACACAATGTGATACTTCCTTTTGCCATAACACACTCACATATTATATCGCTTGGGTATCACATGGTGGTCTCAAATGGCAAAAGGGTATATCTTACATTTGATTTTCCAACATCGTACTTCCTTTAGCCATGGCCCACTCACATAATCACATGGGTTCTCACGGGCGGATCCAGAAAAAAAAAAAAAAAAAAAAAAAAAAAAAAAAAAAAAAAAAAAAAAAAAAAAAAAAAAAAAAAAAAAAAAAAAAAAAAAAAAAAAAAAAAAAAAAAAAAACCCCCCCCCCCCCCAAAAAAAAAAATCCACGCCTGGTTCTACTGGTATAACATAAGGCAAAAGGGGGTGTATCTTATATTTAGTTTACCAATATTCTTTCTTTTACCATGACCCCCACACACACACATGAAGGTCACTTTATAGCAATGGTTTAGCTAATATTATACTTTTGCCAGTTTTATTACTGGCATTCCTATATGACTAACATGAAATAAAGGATGTAACCTTTACAGAAATTGAAAGAAGAAAATATCCTTTCAAACCAGAGTATCTTTTCTGTTTTTTTAATCTGTCAAAGTTTAACATACATCTTGTCCATATAATTAGCATAGAGGTTGGAAGTGTCATTGTGAAACTAAATATGAGATACACCCTGTATATAAGTGAATCTTCATGTGATGCTCATAGAACCCATGTGATGTGTGTGTGACAAGGTAAAAGGTTGTATGATGCTTTCACCTTAAAAGGATCAAGATGTCAAGTGGTTTCCTCTGCATAAGTTAAATCAACCTTCATAATTAAATGTAATTTTCATTGATAATTTCATTTGAAATAAGCATTTTGCATGGGCTAGTTTGTATTTGACTTATCAGATGATTAATTTTTAGATAAATGAGTTTATATTGTTTTAATTGGCGGATCAGTTGGTTTTGAGATGGGAACACCCATCATAAATATATTTAGATATTCAAGTGGATCTGTGTAGGTGATTCACATTCACATGTTAGGATATACAATGGGATTCAAATCAGAGGGTGTATTGAGTCCATCCCACAATTCACAATTTTTTTGGAAATTACACCTCAATAAGGTTGTGTGATCCCACAAAAACCCTATTTTTAACCCGCAAAAACCAGTGGCGTAGCCAGGTGGGGGCAAAGGGGGGGCAGAGTGCTCCCTCTGAAAATATTTTTGAGGGGAAATCTGGAAATAAGACACGGATATTCATGTTAAATCAGCCCCTTTTCGAATTCTTTTGCCCTGCGACCGGGAAATTGTTGCTTGTGATCGGGACATTTGTTGCACCTACCGGGAAATTGCCCCCTCGGAACCACTGGGCTGGCTACGCGCCTGGCAAAAACCCTGACTTTATACTCATTTTAGCCCACAAGCACTAGTACTTAATTTAAAGCATGATCATGAAATGTCTTGTGGTTCTTAAACTTTCTGAGTACTTTTTGTCCCTAAGTACTGGCATGTGTTTAGTACAGTATAGTATGGCACATTGCAATGCATTATGGGATTGGTTCCAAACACACTCTAGACTCATATAGTGCTGATGGAACCCATCGTGAGATTTAGTGGGAATTATAGGAGATTTGTGGGGAATCGGCATAGAACAACAACTGCATGTAGGATCCAAATAGAATGGGTACAAAAAATCCCCATAGGATGATATTCCCACCAACAGAACTTGTCTGTCAAGAAAGTTCCTGATAGGGTGGGTGGATCCTCGTTTGGTTTATATTACCATTGACTTTGTACCGAGCAGTTAGCCTTCCAGTTTAAGTATGCAGAGTATACCTATGTTAAAGACTTGAAGGGATATGTTGTAACCAATAGCAGGCGCGGATCCAGGGAGGGGGATTGCGCCTCCCGGTAATTCTGCAAAATCTTGCAAAATCAGCCTATTTTGGACAAGTTACAGCCTTTCAGCCCCCCGGTAATTTTGACGTTTTTCAAATCCGGGATCCGCCCCTGAATAGCTTTATCTCTTGACATCTAAACCATTGGGGGAACACTCCTTATCTGAAGTGACGGGTGGGTATGTACTTTGGCCAGGTGAACAGTTTTTGGTGTACTCTGGAGCAAATTTGTAATTAGTATTTTGTGTCTATAGACATAAATTACAACATAGTGGTGTATGTGGCACTGTGATACCAACATTTGCTAATAAGATCAAAATGCACCATCAGAATCAACTGAAATTTAAGAAATAATTTTTGGACCATAAAGCAAAATGTAACCTTTTAATGATTTGTACAAATATTTAGTGTTTTGTATTGTATTAAATAGGAACTAACATATGCTGGTGATTTCCCAAAATCCATGTCGGGTTATCACTGAGAAGCAAATGTTTTCTAAAAGTTAGTGTTTTACTTTAAATGATAATTGAGATTTTGTTTATTATTTTCTTGGATAGGTGGAGTTGTGGCTTGTCTCTAGCAACATTTTGTGTGTAACTGCCAACAAGTGCTTAGAATCTATCTATAATACCAATGTAATGACCAAGGGAAAAAAAAATTATCGTGCCAGATGACTTTCGTAAAATAATTTATTAGTGATGCGATCAATCAAATTTGTTCATTGAATGTCATGTATAATAATTGAATTATTGATGATGGTCACTTCTAGCCATAATCTAAGTCGGTTACTACAAAATAGGACCCATGACATACAAAAATTTAAAACATAAAGAAATACCCAACTTGTGAGAGTGATACGCTAGTGTTCCACACAAATAGTTCATGTGCATGCAAGCTTGAACATCTTTGTATTTCTGTGTATAGATTAGAGATCAGGTTCACTCTTATAGTGACACACTATAGGGCAGCTGACCCTGACTAAGGCTTTAGTCGATTTTGTCCATGCATTTTTTTGTCAAGAGACTGGACACGGCGGGGACATAAATGATTACTGTGCCACGTATATTAAAACTCTAATTGTTATTACTGTGATTGTATCTGTGACAGGATTTTTTTATGAGCAGGGTTGTGGAGCAGCCACTACCGTAAGGCCAAGATACTCTCAGTTCTATTTTACTGATAGCAGGTGTGAGGATCACAACAGTAATAAGAGCAAGATTACTCTCAGTCCCATGGCACAAGTCAGTAACTTATATAAGTGTATTTGGGAATTTATAACATTTACAGTTCACAGTCCATGGGAAATGAGCTTGTTGTGGTTCATATGCTGAATTAGGCAGGTTATGCGATACGTCATGGAAAGTAGACTGTCTATTGAGAGTGTGACAAGCATCCAGTATTTAATTAAAGTTGTTAAGCCTTGGAATGAGGGGAAAGGCTTAACTAAAAAACAGGCTATTGCGCCAGCAAATTATTAAATCTCTGCAAGTCAATTCTCGCTTATTGATTGTGGTTGCTTGGGGAGGCACTTCTCCCAATGCATCAGGGAAAGGTTGAAACCAGCAACATGCCGGGGAATACAAATTATGTTACACAAGGAACATTTACTGTCCAATTGAAATAATGGTGCTGTTTGTGTGCAATGCACACTAAACACCAGGTCCTTTTCATTCTATTAATCACCACAACTTTGCGATAGCAATGTGTTTGCTCGGTGTTGCAGTTTTCCCAATGCATATGGGAAAAAGTGGACATCCAGAATCTGTGTGATACAAATATTATACCCCCCCAAGGAATGTGCTCTCCAATAGACGAATATAATGGGTTTTGAGTGTCAATGCCACACCTACAACCGGTCCTTTTTCCTCTATCGATCACACTGACTCGTACGTTGAGCTTATCTTCACTAGGTGTGATCCATGGTGCTGGGCTGGTGATGTGACTTTGGTGGCAAAAATGGGAATGGCAAAGCAACCATTCCTATGAGGTAATGGTAATAAAGCCTGCTCTATGCCAAGAGCTCAGTTCAGTCGCTGGATGGGGAATGTTACAGCAGGCGACCAAATACCCATGTAATTCTGGGTATCATATTAAAAAAATTGGGTGTATTGCTCCATACACTGGTGAATGAAAGCTATTTGGAACTGTGCCATGGGATTGAGATTTTATTAGCACTGCGAAATCACATTTTGACAGGGTAGTTGGGGCAGCATCCGAAGTGTGCCATGCAATTTAATCGTACCTGATTCCTTGACAAACTTTAAAAATATGGCTGCTGTGCTGAATTCTGGAAACAAACCCAAGGTATTAGTGAATGCTGCAAGTACAGACCAGGAGAATGGTTTTTCGTTCACCTGAATGAAATTGAAACTTTCTGGTTGAAAATTGTTTGAATGAAATCAATCAGATGTAATGATGCTACGGGGTTGAAAGTATTGATTGCTGTCAACACATTGCATTTAAATTGTATTCCAAATTTGGCAATTCTTGGTGGCAACTGGCCTAGCTCCACAAGGTTTATGACATTACTCTAAACCTTTGTCAATTTTCAGATCCCCCTTCCCCAATACACATCTATCGTCACTCTATTTGAGGTAAAAATCCTACCCCATGTGTTCTACCTGCCAAATGGATCTTATGTGACTTCTTTGAGCCAATCAGTTCTTTTTGGTATCCACAAATCCTTGGTAATCGCTTTTTGTGGTGGTGGTTGTCTATTTGTCAGCGAGTAAGATGACTAGGGGCCGCCTGATCCATGATACAGACATCCTACATGGGATCGCTTTCTGAGGCTGGTGCGGGGATTGGGAACAGTCGGGGTTTTTTTTTTTTTGTTCACCTGCTGCGTATGGCATGCATACAGTTATGGCTCTTTGTTGGGTACACAGGACAGACGGCTTATCGTCCCCACCGAAAGATGGGATGTCATATTTCATTTGCCCAATTCCAAGTGAACCATGGAGGAGAGTGGTTTTCTGTAAGATCAAATCCAGAAATAAGCAACAAGTAAATCCCATCAAGTGACCCCGCCTGGATTCGAACCCAGGAATTGTTGGTAAATTGGCGCCAAAGCGCAAGAACTTCTAAACGTTAGGCCACGCTCTCCCACAAGGGGGCCAATAATTAACTTGGTAAGAATGGTGGTTGGGTTGAAGAGAGCTAGAGATTAACATTTAGAAGATCAGTTCAATTAGTTATTGAAATGAGTATGTGTGGATTAACCAATCAGGAATTCTGTATGAAGGCAGGTATGTTAGGCAGAAACTTTGATTTATTAACGTGCAAATCATCAAACTATTGAATAAGTAAAGAGGAAAGGATCAGCCTCTTTAGCAGGATGCAGTTTTAAACATGCTGTGAAATTATTCAGAGGGTTGGATGCAGCAAAGGAGGTAAAAGAGAGAAACATTTATGTATAACACGGAAATTTATTTTACTTGTGTTCACAACAAATGTATACCTTCATACTTTTTGGGGGGGTCATTTTTCCCTCAAAAGGTTGTGTAGGGAAATGACATTGTAGCTGCTCTTTACTATTTTGTTTCTGCATCTTTTCAGCAGCTTAATCATCTGAATGGATTATTAAAATACTGTAACAAATTAAGGTTGTTGTATTAAATATACTACTACTACTACCACTAAAGAGGGGCTCTGTTTTAAGTGGAGATTGAATAAAGTCAAAAAATCAACTGATGGGCAAACTAGTATTGATTGAAAATGCCTTGTTTATTAGGTATGTGTTCTTTCAAAGATGCACCATTTTGAGCTGTAAACCGCATTAATTACGACAGTTGCACAAAAAGTATTCTCGCATGTTTTTTTCGATCAATATGTGCCAAAGTCTGATATTTATTTTGTTGCCGAGGTCTTGCATTTGCATTAAACACATGCCACAAAATGGCGAAGCGAGACTGAGATAGATTGCCCGAAAGATGCAAAAACCCCAAACCAAAAGTTTAATTTTGGAGTTTTCAATTGTCACTGTGGTGGTCTACAACAAAGAATTCTGTGTATTGATTTTAACACAGGTGGTCCAACTAAATGAGCTAGTAAGCCTTTACAATATAATTGGTTCTTTGTGTTGGTGTTCGAATACACTGCAATTCCCATTGAAAACTCCACTAAAAGTGAACTTTTGGTTGAGGATCTTGCGGACATTCGATCAACCATTTTTGCAGCTGCTTTTTACAGGGCCAGGTGTTAAAGGTGGCCAACAAGAGATTTCAAATAAAATTTCTGAAAAAAAATGTGAACATTGTTGGCACTGATTTAGCACTGGTGTAAAAGCTGTATCAAAAATTATCCCCATCTGTAAGCTGAGAACTTTTTATTTGATACAAAAATTGTCGAAATTCTAATTTTGTATAGGAGCAAATGCGAAATTAGGCCTAATGTTTTCTATAGAAGATAAGAATATAAAAATCACATTGTTTCATTTAAGTTATTTCTGTGACCAAATTAAAGGTAGGGAATTTATTGAGCATATGATCTATATGAAATCACTACATATCACCAGAAAATATGGATGACTTGAAAATCTCTCGTTGCACCTTTAAAATGAAAGAGCAAGACCTAGGCAACAAAATATATTTTGTGAAAACTTTGGCACAATACTGATCAAAAACATTACAGAGATACTTTTAGTGCCAAATGTATAAGCTCCAGGGCATTGAAAAGGTAGAACTTGCGAGTGCAGTTCACAGAAAAATCAAAGTGGCTGAAAATAAGGATAATGCCAAAATGTAATAAATTATCAAAAGATTCTTATTTGAATACTTGGATTAGTGAATCTAAAGACCATTTTCTGATCAACGGTTGTATTCTAAAAAGGAATCTAACTTTAGACCTGGGTTTAAATCAGGGTTAGTCCTACATAAGTGGACCTTTTTCCTTTCAACATGCTCTAAAAATGCACTGTAACGGGTGAGAAAATTCCTCATGGATGGGCAGCCATCCATGAGGAATTTTCTCACCTGTTACATTTAACTTTCACAGTATTTTGAAAAGAAAAAAGGTCCACTCATGTATGACTAAGACTTTCAGAATACCAGCCATAAAGTTTAAAACATCATTGTAGTCCATAAGCCAGTTTCTGTACGGGCCTTAAAATTCGAGTTTGTTGCACCCACCTGGTGATTAATTTTCCAACATATCACCTTAAAGGGGGTGTCCCACTGACTAGGATTAGGTATGTTTCCGCCCGAAAAGTTGCACA
Source organism: Ophioderma brevispina (assembly GCA_023653785.1). Classification (NCBI taxonomy): domain Eukaryota; kingdom Metazoa; phylum Echinodermata; class Ophiuroidea; order Amphilepidida; family Ophiodermatidae; genus Ophioderma; species Ophioderma brevispina. The sequence goes on from JAMKCH010003768.1 coordinate 73,821, forward strand.
TTAGCGCGTACTGCCTATTTCAAAATGGCCACCATTGTTTTATGAAAAACTGCTATTGTATTTTCATTATAGATAGGAATTTTATCCAGGACTAAACGAAATAAAGTTCTACCTTCCTTAACTGGGCTTAAACATTTAAGTTTCCAAGATGGCCGCTGGTAGGAGGCATGTTTTGTTAAATGTACTAAAATTGCCAAATATATGGGGTAAGAATGCGAGTAATATTTTGAGAGCACCAAAAAGAGATTTAGTGACATTTTTGTATTGCGGACATGATCATAACTCATGATGGCGGCGGTTATACCCGCTCCGGGGGACATAAATCAAGTAGAAAAACACCCCTGCACATCTTTTTCGACATATTAAGAACCATAACGAAAACTGTTGATAACATTTTCCCACAATTTTTCCTCGTACTTCTGGATAATTGCAGACCACTCAACACTAGTTGACGCTGAGAAGGAAGCTGATCTTGGCAGTAGAGAGAGAGAAGGAGCCTGTGGTACAAGTCAGAAACAAGATAGCACTTGATGTGCTCGAAAGAAAGTTAGGTCACCATATTTAAATTTTCCTTCTATATATAGACAATTTTGTCACTTCTTCATAAGCATATTTTTTATTTTTACTGGGAAACACCTATTACGTCACTGAGTAGTCCTTAAATACAGTCCACACCCATTTATTATGATTTTATTGTATCAGGTTGATATGAGCTGTCGTCTTGCTATGAACTATTATAGAGGCAGTTTAAACAACGTTATATGGCCCAAGTAGTAACCAGCTATAGTAACACTCTCTAGGACAAGTTAATACCCCACTTTAATATTTTTTTATATCTTGGAAATGATTTAGGGTCATTATTAGAAAGTGTTGTTTAAAACGTCGAAAAGATAGGTAGGGCTGCTTTTCTTCCTAATTTACGTACCCTAGAGCGAATATAATCACCGCCATCTTTAAAAACAAGTCCTTTCTTTTTGGAGCCCCCAAAATATCACCCAGGTTCTTATTTCAACAATTTGCCAAAATAAGTTCATTTAGCAAAATATGCCTCCTTGCGGCGGCCATCTTGGACACCTAGATGTTGAAGCCCCCTTCAGGCAGTTACAAACTTAGTTTCGTGTAGTCGTGGATAAAATTTCTATCTGTAATGAAATTATAATGACGGTTTTACATAAAACAATGGCGGCCATTTTGAAATGGGCAAGACACGCTAACGTGCAGCTTTTCGAGGCAGAAACATACCTAATCCTAGTCTGGGGGACATCCCCTTCAAGGTGATATATGGGAAAATTAATCACTAATTGGGTGCAACGAACGGAAAATCTGATGATGGCAGCTTATGGGCTATTAACAATGCTGAGCAGCTTGGCAGTTGTAACTTGCACAAAATTCTGACATCCAAGATTTGTGAGGCAAATTTTTCTATGGCCTGTCTAGCCCTGAGCTTTAAAAGTATACATTTCAGAAATTGCAGAGAACCATCTAAATTAATTTTATACAGACTCCAACAAATTTGTTACCTTTAAATAGTAATCCTTTATTGGGACCAAACAGAGAATATGACAAACAAAAATTGAGCATCACTTCCTTTTTTAAATAAAGGCCCCAAAATGGCCATGATTGATGTAGACCGTGTTGGAGTTGTTACATGGATTGTCGTAATAAATCCCCCCTCCCCCTTACTCCACCAAAATTGAGATTTTGATATTGAAAGAAACTTCACATTTTTGTCATTACCCATTGAAATTAAAGGCTCAGGAAATGTTTCATTTTTATGTTATGAACAAAAACGTCTCCATATGTGGTCGACCACATTAATCAACACACATTGGCCTAGGCTATGGGCCAATTAAGTACACATTTTTTTTATTCTACTTTCCAGTAGTGTAAACGGGGGGTAAAAGAGGTGCCAAGGCATTCTCTGAGGGGGCTAATTTGGGTTCTCCTCCATAGACACCACAAATGGTCAGTTCATTTGGGGGGGGAAGTTGGAGAACAAAGGTTCTGGAGCCCCCTTTCAAACATGCTTTGCATGTCGATGCATACGCATTTGCGATGCATACGCATTTGCGATGCATACGCATAAGCATTTGCGATGCATAAGCATTTGCGATGCATTTGCATTGCATTAAAGCATGTGCAAAAGGCTAGTGCTTGCCAATGCCCACTGATAAAATATGAATCCACCTTCATGAAAATGACCTCCTTGCTAATTGTTCTAGAGTCCTGAATGAAAAGACTGTTAGAAACAGCTTCTTATTCCTTTTTGTCACTTTCCTCTTCAGACTGGTAGATCTTTTTCAGCTGCTCCAAGGAGAGATTTTCATGCATTTTATCGTATCCCTTGAGATGCAGAAGATCGTTCGGGTTAACAAATTTCCTATCATCTACCAGCAACGGCACACCCTTGGCTACAAAGGAGGTAAAGATATTGCGAACAGCCGGTACCTCAACATCATCCGGTGTAAACTGGAGTTTCTTCACCCTTAGAAAAATCGAGTACGTGCAAGCCGTATACATGTCCGTCTCGCGATTGTAGTACATGTGACTTACGTATCCTTTGGTGACCCAATGTAACACGAACGGGGTGAATATGGTGAGCCCTGCCAAAGCTGCTGTCATTACGAGGGCTATGGAATCATTATGATAAAAGAGAGTTAACGGGACTATGACACAGCCAAACAGACTGGTGGTCAGGGAGAGCATCTTGAGACCTTTGACAACGGTATTGATATCTCCTTTGTATATGAGAGGACCATCTACATCTTGGTTAGGTGAGAGCAAGGATGAGCTAGTGGAGAATTGTTTAGAACCATCCTGTGTAAGCAAAGAAAAGCAAAACTTAATGACAGTTATCTTGCACGGGCCTTTGTTTAGTTACTTATGGCATGTGTGTAGTATTTGAGTGGGATTTATGGTAGAATTTTGAAATATTATATGATTAATGAAGAACTACGGTTAATATTTTAACATACATGTTTAAAGGGGCATTTCGTGATCCACAGCATCGCCCCCCCCCCGACTTACCTAAAAAAGTTGAGATTTTTATATATCTAAACCGTTAACATTAGTAATCCATGTGTACCTAATCTTACAAGCAAATTCAGTCGTATCTGTAAGAAATTCGCAATTTTGTATTTTCTGTCCGTAAACGGACAAATTATAGCACGGTGGCCTATGGGACCGTGGGAAACAAGCATTTGCTCACAACACAAAACCACAAAGTCGGGATAAACTAAAAAGTTGCGAATAAGCTTTTCTCAAGGATATCTAGTGAACAATGAATAAAACAGAAGGTGCTGGAATCACGAAATGCACCTTTTAACATCTAGGAGTTAATCTCAATAATGGGGTGCAACAATCCCAGTATTTGTATTTCAGACTGAAGAGTGTCTATTCTCCTGGGCAAGAATGCACTCTTCTGCCTCTACCTTGAACTCTGCAACCTTAACATGCAATTTATTCTGTTTATGTTGCCGAATTTGTAGATTATGGGCAGAATACTGCATTCTTTCCCAGCCATGTACCAAAAACTCTGAGACTCTTCACGGCAAAGTCATTTTCTGTCAATCAACATGTATAGTTGCAAAAGGGCACAATCGATTAACATGTCACCTCTAGTGAACCCCGAAGTCAACCTAACATCAATTATTACTTCAGTGTTGTAGGTGGAGCTTGCTCAACAATATGATAAAATACAAGTGTAAACATGTCTTCATAATCTTCAACTAAGTTGGCAACTCACTGTCTTGTTTTTGTTTTTTTAAGTTAAGATACCTAGTAAGTAAAGTGATTAGTAAGGCACAATGCACTACCAATTTGCCAAATAAAAAAAATCATCAAACATCAGATTTTTGCAACACAAATATAAGTATCCTAACACTGAAAGCAACCCAATAAGGACAAATCGGATGTTTTGGCCATTACTGTCTGTATGGACACTTACTGTGCACAGCAGTTGTTTGAATTCTAAGGGGGTTCATTCATTGGATTTTGGGTATGAACACTTGTTTATGCCCGAAATTGAGATCATCTGAACCGTTACTTAAAGAGACACGAGATGATTTCCAGGAAGAAGTGCCCCCAATTTTTCTCAAACCCCAGTTTTGTACATATTTGGAATGCTTTGGAATACCAATGTATTAGATCACACCTGTAGTGAATAAGCCGAATACGCCGTCTTTATAAGATGATGATTTAGTAGTTTCTGTCGTGCACGACAGAAAGTCAAAGCATGGTTTTCTATGGGGAACGATTATGATAGCAGGCAAGTTCAAAACAAGGTTTGCGGTTTTCTTTTGCTTCTGCTTGTCCAATAAACCTTTGAAACGTTCTCGGCTGAATTGGGTTGAATACAAAAGTGATTTAGATACGTACCTATGAGTATTCTAATGTTAATCCATTGAAGAAATAAATTTTGATTCCTGTTAAAAATCCAGAATTTAATTCCTCCACTAAAGATACATAATGTTTGCTACCGTCCCCGCAAATAAATCATGGCCAGCGTGGAACACTTGGTATGCACATAGCAACGCGGTAATGTATGGGCATATTTACGCAGCTCTGTAAATGAGATGCAAACACATACGCTGTGTCCTACGCTGAACGCTGTATGTATGCGGCAGGTATCTAATATGCTGGCCACGATTCTTCTGCAGAAACTGTAGCTGGCAGTGACGGGCCCGAAGAATTCCACCGATAATGATGTAGTGCATAAAATCAGGGAATGAGCAATAAAGGGAATTTATTTGCACTCCATGAATTTTGATATGAATTTCGCCCAACTCATTGAGTGAGTAGTAAAGATATGTGAAAATAAACAACCCTTTAGTTACAGAGAACACCACGATAAATTGACAAAATACATGAATTTGGGGGCAGGCACAACTAGGATCACACCGGAAGTAAATAAGCCGAATACGCCATTGTTATACGGAATAAGGTAATTAAGATGTTTTAGCATTTTCTGTCGTGATAGGACGATTACCTTAGCAGGCAAGTTCATAAGTCAAAACATAGTTTTGAATTTTTATTTTAGTTTTTACTTGTTGTCCAATAAACCATCAAAATGTTCTCAGACTCGGTAGGTATTATACAACCAATCAAGTGCAAATTGAGAGAAATTTTGAATCCTCAAAAATCTACTCCGTCCTAAGCCTGAGGCAAGTCTTAAGACTAGTCTAAGCTAACTGCAAATTTGATTCTCAATCTGAGACTGAGACTCGTGAGACTACACCTTTTATAAATTTATTTAAAGGTGCAACGAGAGATTTTGAGGCACCCAAATATTGTGTTAGTAATTTCATATAGAATAGACACTCAATAGATTTCTTACCTTGGTTTTAGCTACAGAAATGTCTTAAAAGAGAGAAAAAAGGCGATTTTGATTTGCTTATTTATATTTCAATATAAAAATTAAAACATAGGCTGAATTTCGTATTAGTGTATAAATTGCTCCTATACAAAATTAGAAATTTCACAATTTTTATACCAAAGAAACATTTTTCATCTTAATCCTTTCTGATGGGGATTTTTTTTATGGAAAGCTTTACATCAGGGCAAAAATCAGTACTTTCGATTTTTTAGGGACACCTGAAAAAGGCTGAAGTGAATTTAAAGACACTATCAGTAATTTGAAAAATATTTAAAAATTGCAGGAATAGCTAAAAGGATAAGTCTGTAGAACTCTCATAAGTTACTTTTTCCAACTGAAGAATTGACAGAAAAGGAAGAAAATGGCAGTGTTCCAGGATTCGATTCTCCATTCAATTACGTGTTGTAGTAAGTGTCCGAACGGACAGTAATGACTAAATTTTCCGATTTTGTCCTTATTAGGTTGCTTCTGTTCTGGTCTTATCATTTGCAGGGTATGTTAGGATACCTGCACATGTTACATACATGCAAAAATCTGATTTTGATGATTTTTTCGATTTTCTAATTTAGCAAATCACTGATACTATAGTTAGAATAAATCAAAATTGCAAAATTAATTTCATAAAATAACAAATTGGTGTTCCCTGGATAGATATTACTATCCCTGTTAATATGACATGTCAACCACATAGAAATAGTGAAGATTTTTGAAAGAAAAGATTTGAAAAAGCAAGCCTCTACCCTACCATTCAAACTTGCCGCCAGTAAAAAGAGGAAACAGAAGTGTTGCTACCTCCCCTACCCATTGCATTTGGGAGTGCGAGTTGCCAACGCGTATAATTTTCACCTTACTGCATGTCAACAAAATGTGTATCATGTTGCCATGGTAACAAGCCTCTGGCCTCCAGTGCAGTGTATAATTAAAAATCGGCCGGACAATGCCAATTTTCGGTGGTAACAAATAACAAAAACGAACAAATTGTCGGACCATTGCGCAAGTATAATGTTTTCTCGACTCGCCAAGGTCAAATTCCCATGGTGCAAACAATATTAGAACTCGAGTGTTGTGCATACTACTGTGTTAAAAAAGTCACACATGTCTTAGCAACTACCCACAAAGCGGACACACGTGGCAACGCTATCGTGCACGCCATTTGGGAAAAGGAAAATATTTTATTATGATCTTTGCCCATTGCTAAACTATCGCAACAAAACTAAAGGCCTGACGATGTTCATGGATGTCTAGGATCATTGTATATTCGATGATGCCTGGGGACTTCAAGGGACAGAGTGTAATTTTCCATACGGCTTCATGGGCTTGGGCGGAACTAATACCAACAGTATGCTGTAAATTATGGGGTGCACGGGATGCCTTGGGTTCGGCTTTGGCTCAGTGGTGAGAGACCATAGTCGCAAGGAACCAGCGTAAGCTGTAAATGCAAATGTGATAATTGCGCAAGCAAGTGGAATACTTGTCCACGCCATAAGAATAATCTTGATCACTCCCCTCGGCTCCCAAATGATTTCCCGCTGCACAATTTATGTGAGGGGAGTGATCAAGATCCTTCTTCAGCTACATTTTATATTTATACAACAGCCACAAAATCAAATTGAAAAACTAAGGTGGTAAACAAGAGGTGGTTGAGATATTGTCAAGGTTTTTCTGCAAGCCAAAGGCAGCCAATGCTAGAAGTACACGGGACTACCACCGCAGTAAAAGGGCTGGGTCTAGCCTAGGGCAAGGGTCTGAAAGAGGGGTGGGGGTAAAAGGTAGGGAAGTTTCTTTTTCGGAAGTCTCTCAAAAAATGGTATATACTGGCAGTTGTTGCGAGGGGAGGGAGTCAGGCCCCCTTCTAATTAAAATATGACTAGGTCTCAGTTTTTGGATGGGAAAGAATCAGACACAGTGATGTTTTAGGCCTCCTATAGGAGCGGAAGGTACACCACCACACACATAGACACTAATACCCCCAGAGGACATACACACATAAATACACAAACACACAGACATATGAAGTACCAATTATCACACAACACACACCATTTTATAATTTATAATAGCCTATGCCTATAAAAAACTAATCTACTTTTGTTCAAACTGTTTCCGCCAATGAGGCCAACTAAACATTTTCTTCGGCTTTAGAAAATCAGTGTAGCCTACAATATCTGTGAATGATCGCTAAATATAGCTCACATATCGATGACGTCATATTTTGTTTCCATCGACATCGTGTCCTTGTGCCAAGCACGTTGGGATCATTGCCACCAAAATCACGTTCCGCCATCCGGGCGGCTGCGGTCGGTCTGTGTGAACATCCGGTTGCCAGGAATTTCACACGAGGTAAAGCAACCGATGGTCCAGTTTATTTAAAACAACCGTACCGTCAACATCGATATGGAAGACAACCAAAAACGTTGTGATGAAGTGAGCATTGCTTTTGAAGCAGAACATTAACATATAATGCAATGTGTCAGATTCAATTCACGGCCCTGGGGTCCCGGGACTACGCGGGGACAGCTTAGCCGGGAATGTAACCATTTTGCTGTCGTGACACCGCCGCCTTTGTACCCGCTAAAGTAGCACGAAATCCCGGGTAGGCAGGGATACATTTTTTTGTACATCCCCGCTATGTCCCGGCCTACAGCAGGGCTTCGGTGTGACAATCCCTGTATATTCTCGGCCGATGGGGGCGGGGCCTGCTTTAAAACTGTACAATTCCGGCACGTCATGGTTTGCGGACAACATTTTGGATCGCAGAGTGTCAGAACCGAGCCGAAATTTCACCACAGCGGAAGTTAGTTGAGAACAAACCTCGTTTAGTTGGTTTGTTAAAAAAATCGGACCACTTATACATAGCAGAGTAATTCTAAAACCTGCATCATATATGCCAACGGAAACTTCAGCCAAAACAACAAGATCAGCATGGTCGTTTGTCGGCCTACGTGTGATAGTGACCTTGCCTAAAATAAACTTGACATATATTGCCCATGCGTACTCTTGTCAGTGGGTATCAATATATTGCGACCCTGCCCAGGGGGGGGCACTCACGATCTTTGTTGGAAACATTGCATGGATGGATGGCATATTGCCGCAGATAACAAAGCGAAAAACGTGCATAAAACACAGCATTTATTTGTTCCATAGCGATTCAATATTTTTCATTTCATATTAAAATGCCAGCGTTTTATGCATATGAAATGACATTATTCCTGGCATTTAGCAAGAAATTCAAAAGGCTTTCATTACCTACGGATTTTATGAATTAAAATGAATCAGACAAACTTCTAGTAATTATTGTGATTCAAGTTGATATTAATTTTTTAAAACAGTTTCTGTTCATTTTTGATGTTTTGCTGGCGATTACGTTGAAAATATTGATCCTCGGATTAGTTGATATCTCGGACTGTGCGACGATGTGCGTGTGTGCTACTTGTATAGCTTGCTTTCACGACATGGGAAGAGATGGACTGCACGGTAGCTAAATAAAAAATGGTGATATACTACTACTATTTGACGGGTGATACTGCTCACTGATACTGATAGCCTGGTTTTATATGGTGTGAAACACATGCGTTAAAGTCCCCGTTTAGGTCCGGCGGAGCCGGGAAAAGTTTTGTACCTCCCGGCTTAAGTCCCACTATCATCAATGATTGTCCCGGGAGGGCGGGGACAAGCTAACGTACCTTCCCAGCCAAGTCCGGCTAACATTTCCCGGCTTGCGGGGACAATCTTTTTTGTACATGCCCGGCTCTGTCCGGCATATACCCCGCTATGGCCCGGGACCCCCAGGGCCCGGATTGAACTTGACAAGTGCATAATGGTAGAATCATGTTACCTATATTGAATACCATCGACTACCTTCGTCTCGGACGTTTAATTTCACACATTTAGAGAAATAAAAATGGCGATTCAATGCAAGTCCAGAACTTTTTCGGCCATCGTCTTGGACACAAAATCGCGTCCCTTTCAACCCTCCGATTTTGACTAGAAAACCTTCGGATCGACCATTTGGCAAGTCTCTCTGTGGTAGAAATTATTGTTTACACTACGTATTAAAGCAGTTTTTTATGATATACAACAAACTCAGTTTCAATGAAATATCGCAAGTTGACACTACCGAATTTTCTAAATAGCTGCTGGCTGTCTTAACAGATTTCTTGTCGTCTGCTGCCAATATTCACGTGATGAGGTAGGACGCCACACTCTGCGGGTGCCTGATTTCCGCTATTTAAGTGAAATCTCTTGTTGGCACCTTTAAAATTACTTTTTATTTTTATAGCTTTGATATTTGTATCCCTAACAAGGCTCTTAGACCACACATACCACACAAGGTAAATTGTGGTATATTGTGGTATATGATCAGTTCGAACCTACAATATTTGTGGGAGTTTGTGGATTTGAATCTTATCATTGACTTATAAAGTGTGGTACATTCACTTACATCCCGCACCCGACCGCGCCATGTAAGCCTATAACACCAAGGTTTCCCTGGGCCCCAGGCAATTTCTCTTGGCGCCCCTGTAACATTGCATTGTGGCCTATGGTACAGCTTGTTGTTGTTTATTTCCTGTGGTATAGTGTGTTATATGATTAGTTACTTCCAATTGTTATAGTTATGATTTATCTAACCACTACGCAATATACCACAATATACGCCCAATCAAATTGTGTGGAGTTGTTTGTCTATGGAAGTGCAAGTATTACAGTTTGTGGTATTTGTGATCTTGTGCTAAGGACTTAAGGTCCTCACTATATACATTGGCTCCGCAAGGTGGTTTAGGGGTTAAATATTGCCCCACTCCCTTGACTCGGTGGCTGTCGCTGCTGTGTGTATGCGGAGCACCTGCGAACAATTTACATTAAGCTTATTACAGGTGAAGTTTCTGAATGAGGCTTATCAGTATTTCACACACTGCCCGGACATGCCGAAACCGCAGTGTTCGAACTTTGCCACGCAAAACTCCCCGTTGATAACCGCGCCACAGCCACGTTGCGACCTACGATAATGGACCGGTTCCACAGTAACACCATGGTTGCTCTAATGGTGTTTCTTTTAACGAATGGAACTCAAAACAGGGTAACTTCGGGACCTAATTTCTCAGCCCAGCAACCCATGAAACGACCGTGGAGGCGGCAATCTGGATTGTACCTACCTCCGATTAACGTGAAAAAGGACGTTTTTTGATGGTCAAAAGTTTCATTCGTGAATCAGCTATCCAATGAAAAGCGCCGTTCTATATAACAGAATTTCCCACAACTCCGTTCGTGGATGTACGATATCAAGTCGCCCCCTAAAAATTTCGCCCCAAGTTTTCTATTTTGACAATCGAATTGATCAAAAAAGTAACTAGAATGACCGAAGCAACCTAATGAAATTGAGGGTAGGGGAGGGCTGGGAGGGACGGATGGGTGGAGGGGGGGGGGGGGGAGGAAAAGGGTGGGACTCCGATAAGCCGGTGGGAAGGGAGAGAGAGAAACAAACGGCGGCCCGGGGGGGGGGGGTGTCTCAAATGTTTGTGGTACCAATGCTCGTTCCAGGGGTTACGAAAGTTGACCCTAAACGGGACCAATTTTCAGTGGAAATATACCCCTAACGGGCCAGTTTCAGTTTAAATATACCAGTTTTTGTGAAAAAGATATACCCCTACGGGACCAATTTGCGGTAAAAAATATACCCCTAGCGGGACCTGCTTTCATACGTGAATAAAAAAATATACCGTTAAAGAACCAGTATATGAGAAAAATAACACTTGTCTACTGTAAGAAAAATTACACCTGCAGGGTTTTTTTAATGACATGTTAAAGTTTAATTTTACCATGTTTTTCAATGAGCCAGTCACAATCTTTACCTGAATTTGTATCCCTAGCGGGACTAGAACTCTGATTATGTGATTTGATACCCCCTAACGGTGTTCCCGCATTGCAGCTCGTCCCTCTTTTTGGGAAACGAGCATGGGTACCCGGCCAAAACCAAGGAACCCCCACCCCCCGGGCGGTCGGAGAGAAAAATAATTACATTCAATTCAAATGGTTTATCAATACAGATTATTCCATAAATAAGATTCAAACTTATCATGGAAAAAGTGGACATTGTGGTGGCAGCAAGTACCACTAAACGGTTTATTTCTAAAAAAAACATTTCCAATGGCCTTATGATAAGGTCCAACAAACACTGAAAAGCTGACTCAGAGATTTCCTGAGGAGGGCGCCCTCAATTTTCAAACAAATCGTCTTCTTTGCATATACCTAATGCTTGTCCATACACTATTCACTGTGTGAAATATCTAAGCTCAAATCGAAGTCCTTCATATAGAAAATCACAACTTTGTCATAAATTTCCGGATCCGGAATTTTTGTTCTACACAGTAGCCTATCCTATGGCACTGTACACTGTACATAAATGTTTACTGCATGAAAACGAAAAATCTGATTCATCTCAAACTTTGGAATTCATAATTTTAGGTAAATATCTTTATTTCTAATTAATATTCAGAAAAATTATATTTCGAAATCTCTGAGTCAGACTTTAATCCATTTATTTTTATAAGCCTTTATCATGGAAGAAATGTGAATCATATTCAGGCTACCAGAAGAATAGTCCCCAATAATGGCTTTCCTACTAATTTTATTGGCTTGCCAGATCAGAAATAATCATCTGGTGATTGGGGCAAAATAGATATAGCAGAAAAATTATGATAATTTTACCAATAGGAGTAAGATCGCGAGTGAACCAAACTTGGGTATTCCATACGCTTTTAGAGTTTAAGAGCCATAAAAAATAAAATTTTCCTGGTTTTAACCTTTTTTTCTTGGTTCCTATATAGAGTTCAACCCCTGGCATTTCTCGTTTAGGCATGTCTTTTCCGTCCGGCCCAGTTACACTTTTAAGTGTTACTTTTACATCGGATGTGAACAATTTGTGAGATTTAAACTTTAAGCCAAAATTACATGTTTCCATAAAAAAAGTAATGCTTTAGAAAAATCATCGCATTGAAGGAACGCATTTTTGCACCAATGGGGGATACATGTGTTTTGTTGATTTTGATGTTACACCCT